>JXSR01S039180.1:0-13483 GCA_000969725.1 Ophiothrix spiculata | reverse complement strand
TTGAACATAAAGTGTGCCTTTTGTTAATTATATCTCACTGCATTGTTAATCTTCATCGAATAATGACAAACTATTTGTCCTGGAAAATGGTGAAATCAGCCCGGTAGCTTTTACCGGTCTTTACTTAAATGGTCGTAACTTTTGAACCTGACCATCAAATGAGATCATTTAACCTGCTTCTGGTAGCCAATTAGATAGCCTTTCAAATAAAAGATATTGCTAACAAGAATGTATATTTTTTTCTGTTACAACCTGTATAAGATCACTTAAGTTTTTGACAAAAATCATTACTGCTCCAGTGAAAGTTCAATACAACATACTTCTCACTCACATATCAGTAAATCTTGAATATGTATCTAGATCTGGAATTGATTAAGGTGGTAATTGATCAAATGCATTCAAATCTTTCAGGTTTATCTTTTGTGACTGTTATAGAGGAACTCAGTAATTTGTCATCATTTCAGAACTGTATTTCTTGTGACGGATTGTAAGTCGGTTTATAATGAAATCACTTTGTGAACCACCTGCATGGGGAGGAATAAATTACGAGTAATGTTAAACAGAGCTAATTGAAAATGAGTTTTAGTAAATGAGTTTGCTTGAATTTTTGAGAATGTGAGGCTGTCTCACCAAAAGATCTTGTCGTGAACGTTTATTCGATGTTAGTGATACGTAGTGAAAAGGAACTCTCGTAACGGACTAGTTTTATTCAATCTGAATGTTTTATAAACTGTGATGGAATATTTGACCAAACCGTTCTACTAACATACAACATGAACGTTTTGTGAACTTTTATTTTGAACGTTTATGTAAACGTAAGTTGAAGGTTGTTAAAGGAAGATATAAAACGTCAAATGGGAACAATAAAATAAATATATATTAGACGTTCACAAAATAAAATATAACAATACTATGTAATGAAGAAGATAAACTTATCTGAAACGTTATTACAACGTCGTTATGGCGGGTATGTAACAAGTTATGAACGTTATAACAATATTACGTGAACGTTTCGATTAAAGCTAATCCACTCATTTGCAAATCAGAAGGTTAGTCTAAAATAACAGTTTCTTTTATTTAATAGGACAGGCTGTAATAGAATGTATTACCTATATTGAACACACAATTTTGTATTTGCAGCAACTATTTAATTCTTCGATGAAACTTTTCTCAAGGAATCTTTGTAGCAAGTCGTATCAAAATTAAATGAACTCTCCTGATTCTTACTCTTTCTTTTATAATAACTCACTTTAACATCTGCAGCATAACAAACAAACTCCCTCTCAATTACTCTGAGCACAACTACAAAGCACTTGCCAATTTTATTTGCAGGGCCATCCGTTACCATGGTAACTTGAGCTGTATTTTTTTTTTAATTTAAACTGTAAATAAGTATCTTACGCGCCTTTTTGACATTGCATAATAGAGTGAGATTTATTGACTAGTAAAGTGATAAAGTATCAGCATTTGTCTATTTTTTTCGTAAAACGAATGTTTGGTAAACGGACTGACCGTGTGCACATACTGCCACTTGTTTATTAAAGCTGAGGTTAATCTTCTTCAGTGGTAGATGATTTACACGTCTTAAAGATTTAATGGTATCTTTTTCACAAACAGGGAACTAAATAAGCTTCAGTAATTTCCCTCAGATATACAATTTATTATGCGATGTTATATGAACTTATGTAACTACACTCTTAGAAGGCCGGGATCAAATATACGAGTAGTTTTCGGGATCATTTTATTTTGATCCTTTAAGGATCACTTTTGATCCTTTAAGGATCACTTTTGATCCTTTTGCGGATCAATATATACAAATGGATCAAATTCACAAGGATCATTTTTGATCCTTTTTTAGGATCATTTTATTTTTATCCTTTTTGATTACAATATCAAAGTTTTGATCCGTATTTCTGGTTTACTTTGATACGGAAAGGATGAGCTCATATTTGATACCGCGTTTGGATCCAACGTATCTTTTCTTTCATATTTGAGTACAACCCAATATCCACTACACAGCGGGGAATGTATACAATGGTGTAACATATATAAATACGTTGATATCATCCATAGTCCGGCGTGGTCGAGTGGTTAGAGCGTAGGTCATGTAATTACCAGCAGGTATGAGTGCGGCGTGGGTTCAAACCCTGCTAGCGTCACTTCAGTGTGATGTTTTTTGCAGGTCTTTTTTATAAGAAACATTTGATCCTTTTTCGGATCAAAATTTTTGATCCTTTTTTGGGGATCACTTTGATCCTTAAAGGATAAGCTCATATTTGATACCTAAAAAGGATCAAAATTGATCCTTTTTGTCTCATATTTGATACTTTCTTTCTAAGAGTGTAGGAACTCATTAGGCCATACCAGTTCATTGATTCTCCAATGATTCGGGGTTTTTGTTTTTGACAAAAATAATGTGTTCAATTAGTATTAGAAAAGATGTTATTAATGTTGATGATATACTTTTGTTACCTTATATAAAACAATAGACCTTTTCAAACAGCGATCGGAAAACTTCGGAAAACATGGTCACGTGCCACAGCTGCGTATACGCGGCAGACGACAATCATTTATGAATGAAAACAAAATTATAGTACCGCAAAAGTGCCATGATAAAAACGGCAACGTTCGTCGTTGTTGGAAACATACTGTAGAAGTTTCGAACTTTGTCAAACGATGAGGCAATGAGGTACTTTTTATTTCCGGAAACAATCGGAATTGTTCTGAAAGCTTTCGGGAAGCTCCGGAAAAGATCGGTTTGAAAAGGTCTATACCTTAAGTTTTGTCATGATTTAATATAATTTCAATAATAACATCCATTCAAATTGAACAATGTAAAATATAACGAAAATCTTATTATTTAACTGCTGTAAATGGAGAAATTATAATAGTGTGTTCATTTTGTGTAAGTACATATGATTTATGTTGATAAAATACTTTACGAATCTCAAATAATACAACACGTAAAATTGTTTGATTTATGAATACTTTTTAACACTTTTTGAAGGAAGGAATAACATTTTGTATTATTCATTTAAGGATACAACATATAAATCATTGCACAAATTTTTTTATTTGTAACGAATGATTAAAACCATTTAATTTATTTAATTTAAATACAAAATATTACATTATAAAATCATTATCACAAGACAGAAATATAGTATTGTATCTTTTGTGAAAAGAAACAAGGTTTTTATATGACCATCCGAGTCCAAAACGTCTCTAAACTAAATAAATCATCACCAGACAAAAGCAATGGAACATTCATACGCACTAAACGCCCGCCACGCAAACCGGAACGCAACAAGCAGGGTGCATTGTGAAGTTTCACCGCACTCCGCAAGTTTTATGTTCTTGCGTTCTGATTGGCTACGTGAGACGCGGAGTGTGTGAATAATTATTAATGTTTTTCATGTATGTTAACTTTAGGTCACTTTTTAAGGTGTCAAATAGTTCTTATATAACTGTACTTTATTGAAGCAAAGCATTTAAATAATTCAATCTCAGAGGAACTTTAAGATAATCACAGAGTAATAATTAAACATTACGCAAATTTCAAACACTATCATGATTTTACAAATCGATCTTTTTACCCACTTTCTTAATGAGCAAACCTTACGAATCATTCGTTTCATATCTGTGATGATTAAGAACAGCGCTTCAATAATATATAATTATGCCATGAGTCATAAAAAACATTCATTTAGAAAGATTTAGAGCACTGCTGATTCCAATATCTATCTAGGGCTAACATAATTAATGAAGATATCTGTACCACTTTCTCAATCAAGAAAAGTGGTAAAATATCATACAATTTCCAAGCACTACATCAAGAAATTGGGATCACTTAAATTTGAATTTGCTTTTTAAAGTCTGCAGCACAAAATGTATTATTTATCACTTTTACGGGTATGTTAAATAAATGTTAGTATATTCAATAGAAAAAGTTCTCATTTTCCAAAAATCCATATAAAATTGCATAGGAAATCAAACAAATGTGATTATGAAAAAATAAATCATGTTCAATTTATATTATTGTCAAGCAATATTATTCCAATTTCACGGCAAATGGTTATCATGTATAATAGGTGAAGTTCCCATTTAACGATTATGTTGCCATTTAACGTGTATTTACCTAGATCGAGTAAATTGACGTGACATAAACTTTTAAGACAATTGGAAACAACAATTGCAGCAATTGAAACGGTGGACCCTTCACTACTTAAGAAAGTCATTAATTAGTACGAGTTACAGCTCCCAGGTTTACAATCATTTCATATCCGCACTCACGCTATGTTTTAAAACAGGTAATTTTATTTTGATTGGCCCACTCCCGTAATGGTCTAGACGCAGATTGCTCCATTTCGCCCACTCCCATAATGGTCTAGACGCAGATTGCTCCATGTGGACCCTACATCAGGTGCTTTTGCAAAAGAAATTTACGTTGAAAATCTTGTCACAAGTAAAATACCCTCGAAGAACCAAAAACAAAAGGAACCAAAATAAAAAAAAAAATGGACAAGCGCAAAACAGAATCTGAAATAAATCTGAAATGCTAATTAGCACGAAAAGGAGCTATGATTTTAATTGCAATAAGTATCCATGTCAAATTGATATATAATGTACACAATGGAACATGGTCGTTTGTTTTTACTCCACGATGCATAATATAGCATCCGGTAGAATTAATTTTAATGCCAGGACGTTAATACAGCCATGCATCATTCAGGTTTTGACATCAGCTTTTATTAGCTAGCCATTCACTCATTAATCTGTACTTTACGTTCTAATGTTAGGACGATCAAAAAACAGGGCTGGTTTGATTGCGAGACTACGTAATTAAATATTGAGTCATAATGCCATTCTTGATGCCCGGTCGGTTGCTGGTCGGTATTAGACCATAAGGCTATAAGGTTTTAACTCAGAATTGAATTTTTGCGGCATGCTTCCGGAGTCTCTGAGGCTTACAGACACCGTTCGGGCACCGTCCGGACGCCAGTCGGTCACATCGCTGTTTCTATTGTCTCCGTGTTTCGCCTGAACATCATTTGCTGTAATTGTAAATGCTAATGGAAGGGATTGAATTTTAGGTGCAAAATATTTTCATCGGAATATTTATGATAATGTGCATTAAATGTTATAAGCGTAAACTCTCGAAAGATCTTTTGATATCTATCATATCTGAATGTACCTAACGTTTCTACAATTTCAAACAACGGACAAGGAAATCAGATTGCAGCCTCGATTTCAACGTTATGAGTCTGTTCGTAGACTTTGATGCAATATTGAATGATATAACTTCGTGAATAAAACAATAGATTCAGAACTTCGAGCCTTATATGTATTATAGGAATCATCGAAACATGGCAAAGACGCAATATAATAAATAAGGAGGAATAGTCAGTCTTACCATTTTTCGTATCAAAAAATTTAATTCCTATTACCATCTTTGTAGCTATGCAATGTAACCACTTTTGTATTGTTAACCCCTCTTTGCTTATGTTACTTAGCAAAAGCCTTCGCCTACTTCAGGTTGGGGTTAAAGGTCACGTAATGCTTAGGACCAGCTTAGGACCATGCTTTAGTAGAATAATATGCGATTTGGTGGAAAAAAACCTATGTTTGTCCTCCTTCATTTTAAGAGAACATATTTAAAAGGTACTCAGATCAAAAATGATCTATTTTCCATTATTCAATCTAGAAAAATGTATAGTATTTTAATTATCAAGAATCTTCGGCAGAATAAAGGTCCGATCCTCGGGAAATGACTTCACCAACGGTGGTTATTGTCAGTGTTAGCTTGTAGCTCAAACAGATGGGATGTTTTATTTTATTTTACAGTAGTGTTAAATTTTGTCAATTTCAACGACCAAAAATAAATTGAAAATCATACGTATATTAAGAGAAATAAAGAGGAATATATAATCACATTTTTAATGCGTAGACAAATAATATAATATATTGTTTATTTTATGAACTGCTGACGACACGTTATATGACTTAAATGCACACTTTTATGTGTATTGTTGAAGCCTTGTCTGCGTATCGCTGCTATATTGAGTGTAGAGCATGTTATATCCTGCGCGGAAGGATGATTTCTAAAACCACATGAACTATATTGGTTGCCATATATGCAGCGCCAACATTGATCAAATGGAAAGGAAAATCTAACGTACGTATATATTAAATAAATCTGGTAATTGTTGACATCTACTACTTCTCGTGAGTGTATTCAAGTAACACGCAAGTTTATAGTTGCCCTGAGACGTCAAATCAAACACGTGGTATATAGACGAGGAGGAAGAGGAGTGGAAAAAACCTGTGTTCAATCCATAGGGTAACCGCATGGGAGTATCATTAAATGTTAGTACGGACCCCAAGGATCACTTCTTATGGTGTAGTAGAAATTCTAATCCCCTAGAATATTTGCTTTGGGGGCGCTTTCTACATAGGCATAATGGCTAAAAATTTTGGTTCAATCGACAGGGTAACCGCATGGGAGTATCCTTAAAATTAGTTACGACCCCAAGGATCACTTCTTGAGGGGTAGTGGAAATTATAATTTCCCAGACGACGATGGCCATGCCTCTCCACCGTCCATAATTGATCGAGATACCTCCGCGGTATCGCTCGTGTAATTTTCATTGTGTTAAAATAGTGCATCAAATAAACTTCAAATTATTTTGCTAGTAATGGGGTTCACGCGTGAACCCAAGCGGTTTTGGAATAATACAGTAAATTGTATTATTATAGGAGCACTTTTGTTATTATTTGAATAAAGGTAAAAATATGAGTTTTGAAATATTTTCAATATCAATGCGCCAATAGAAAGACACGTAAAATGTTCCCCAAATTTGCGTTTTCGAAATCCCTAGTCAATAAATTTAGTAACTACTTCTAAATCGCTAGGATCGCGGCCACCCCCGCCTGTAATTTCCTAGGAGATCATAAGTCATGAATTGGTCAGAAAAAGTGTAACATCCCGTTAAATGAGAAATACATCACCAATCTGAATATTTCTCAACACAGGATTAAATATGGACATTTTAACACCATAAAAGTAAACATTTTTTAAAGCTCATACTACAAGGATACTAAATATACAATGATACTGACCTTATACAGGGTGCGGGACAATTATACAGGGTGTAACCGAAAAAATGTGTTGATTTTACTCTCTTCATAGACCTCTTTTATTCTACACAGCCATCAACATAAAACAAAACAGGTATGGATTTATATTGATGAAACACAGGGCTCTCAATAAGAAAATAGAACTTTTCACTTAATATCCATACGGTGAAATATACAGGGTGGTTAAAATCATATACATTTCAAAAGGATTGTATGCCTCCATGGGCTATTTGGTGAGTTCTTTATGTCTTAGCAGTTATAGTTGACAATGCTTAAGACAAGTTACATTCAAATTTTTGCTTACTATGGCCATTTTGCTGCATTTTTGGTATTCAGGGTGATCAAACATGCATTATCTCAATATTTAACCTGATCCGATAGACTTTGGTTTGTTTGTTTGTTACTGTTAATCCGTGCAATTACAGTATTATGCATTTACAACAGCTGTCAACAAGTCATGACTGTTATTCATCAACGTTTTCACAACGTACGGGACTTGTCTTGAAAATGTTGACCTTTGAAAATTGTTGAAGCTAGTAGTGGAAATACCCTGAAAATGACAAGGTTTGTCCTCACCAAACTATAATTAATACATCACCTACCATTAATTTTTGGGCATGGATAGGTATATTTGTCTTTCATTAAAACGTGTGTGAAAAATGATTCTGGTAGGATTTCAACTTTTGGCATGACGACTTTCGAAAGATTGGTAATTTTTCACAATTTTGTGTACAAGTCAATGGGCTTTTCCTCCACCGTCTTTTCCTCCACCACCTCCCCCGTTGACTTGGCTCACATTTTGAGCTATAGATCTCATAATATTTGTTCAATTGTCTTGGAAATTTTTGCATTTGAAGACAATTAAATTGCCCAGATTACCATACTACATTTGTTGTAGTAGGTATTAAACTTCTTGAATAAAATTACATTAAATTACGAAGAATTGGTTTTTATGTTACATCTCCCCCATATCTGCATGACCAATTCATGACCTATGATCAGGAGTTTTGCTTGAGGACGCTATCTAAAAAGGCACAATATTGTTAAAACGGCTATTCCTTCATAGATTTAGAACGGATTGTAATGTTTTTATAGTTTTTAGAATGATTACTAAAGTGGTGAATACGGTTTTAAAATAAAATATGTCCAGAAATAATAAGCACGATGTCTCTCTTGACATCGTGAATAAAAGCCTTGTTTTGTAAGAAAGGACCACAAGTAACAACAGTAATATTCAATGATTCAAATTATACGACAACAATAATATTTTGTCGTGAAATTCATAGACTTGGCTTTAATTGCCACACGATTATATTCAGCAAATTACATGATTGCATATTATGATAAATTACATTCCAAGAAGTTCATGACATTGCATATCCATGCACTATGGTTAAAAATCACTAGTAAAGTGTTTTTTTACCCTCTTCGACTGACCATCATGATCAATAAAAAGGGGGAAGGATTAATAAGTATGTTATTGGAATCAATTAATTAACACAACAGCCGATCGTAAATTTTCTTGTAATATGTACTTCTAAGAAGAAAAAGGGTAACAAAATAGTTTTGATAAATAAATATTCTAGATATGTATTAAAATTGCTGGCAGAGGTTTCTCTTTGCTGCACATGTTTGCTGAGATACTAAGAGGTAGTGTTAGAAGCCAGCTAAAGACAACTGATCACACGAAGCACAGTTTTTTCATTAAGTAGCAAGGAAAGCGAAATATAAGCAATGGGTTGCGGATAAAGTTATAAAAAACTTTTTTTGTCAAAACACAAAATAAACATGAAGGCTATAAGCAATGGGTTGCGGACAAAGTTATAAAAAAAAAATTGTCAAAACACAAAATAAACATGAAGGCTAATCTTTGGCATCAGCTTCAATGCGAGATGTATGGGTTTGGACAAGTTTCATATTTCTTGCATAAACATAGTTCGGTACTGCTCATATCACTGGATCGACACATACAGATGATCCTAGAATAAAATTATTTGTAACCCCATCAGGAAAGTTCAACAAGTCTAGTTAATGCCGGTGTAACAAAATACAGCGTCCGTGTGACTGAAATGTCCTAGCTACTATTAAATTGTGTAGAACGTACTTGTACATATGCGATCAATAAATCATCGACTGTGCGACTTATTCCGTGTAGTTCAATTAGACCCGGATTCCTGGTTATGGGGGACACTCAGTCTCATTACACCGGCTCTTAATCAAGAAGACTTGTTAGAGTGTTCCAGTCTACAACTCCTACCCATTGATTGGTGACGGCAAATGGATCTTTGTCTTCAAAGAGCCCTTAGATGTATGTTTTGAAGTTGGGACGTTTAATATGATGGAAAAAAGCTGTCAGATGTAGGTGTCATTTCGTTTTTGCTTCTGACAGAATAAATAGCCAATACCCAGCTTCATTATTAGGTTGACATATATGTTGTTCTTCTGAGCTGTCAAAGTAGAGGTTGGACACATACCATTCACATCCACGAAGGTTAGAATGATGTGGTCCCAAGAGATGGCAGACCTTCTCTATAATCTTGTCTATCTAAAATGAGCTTTAGCCTAACAGGTTTTAGGTTAATTCTTAATTTTTAATGCCATAGAAAATTCCAGTGGGGCCAAAGCACGTAATTGCATAATTCCAAGTAATGCAATACTTGAATCTGACCCAAGATAACGAGAGATTGCGTAAATGTATCCAAACTCCCTGTGCCAGTATTCCAGAGTTTGGGCACTAGAGATGTTAAAATGTTATATCACAGTATACCCAGATCATAATCTCGAGATTGAATGACAACCCTATCGCGGGTATGACATGCGTGCAACTCATGAAGAAGGAGCCATGTGCTATCGACTTCTTCATGATCTGAAACCAACAATGGGACTTTACATGAACTTCCATGGTTGTGCTGATCTACTTCGAGTCACTGCCGATCTTGTGTCATATCTGAGTATGAAGTTAAAACAAGGAAGTTCTTAGGGCTAGGAATATATTATGTCCATTGCTTTGAGTCAATATGATTTGTATCTTAACTCCTCACAGCGAGCTCTTTCTGTGGCCTTTATTGATACTATACTTCGGGTTCCAAATAGCGATCGCATACAATGTTAACTCGAGTCCATCCTTAAAATATTGTTGCATCACTATGTTTTACTCTCTTAAATTAAATTAGCATTATTCCATCAATTTGAAGCCCGATGTTTCTTAGTTTTAGGTAATAAGTTACTGAGCATATAGTTACAGACAATTTGTATATAAATATCTCAAATTTTTTTAAGTTTGATATTATTCAGTATGTTAAATTAAATTAAAGAATTATAATAATCACATTACTTACCAGTAAAATAAATCTAGAGTATTGTTTTTCTTTTTTTCTTTTCTTTTCTTTTCTTTCTTTCTTTTTTTTTTTTTTTTTTGGGGGGGGGGGCATGTTAATATAAGAAAATACTGATACTGCTCTTTCTATGATGATATAAAATAGTTATCTACATAATAGACACTATTTTGACAGCGTTTATAATGAATAAAGTTAACTGACTAACAAAGGTATGTAAAACCTGGTCTCATTTCAGGATATTAGGCTAACACAAGAACGCCCCCTATGATAAACCTGGTTCTTCACAGTGTGATTTAAGTTTTGTAATGGAATCTACTGGGTCTCTATTTATACCTTACAGACTAAAATTATTTACATTTAAAGTGAAAGCATAGAAAATAAAACAATAAGTTTCCAAATACCTAAAATACGAGTTACAATATTCATGGCAGCCATTTTGAGATGAAATCTCCGAATTATTACATTTTAACCTATACACATTGTTTCTTGACATGCATAGAAATAATAAGTGATAAAATATTCAATAATTTAAAATGTTTTGTTGAAAAAACACTTTATATGGAAGGGCTTGATATCTAGTAAAATAAGTATTTATCTTAAATTACCGCCCTCTAACTAATAATTCTTGCATGAACAAATTTCGACTACCCCCTTAGAAGTAAACTAGGGGGTCTATGCTAAGTACCAAAAGTGGTTTCTTGCGGTTACCCGGTGGGTTGAACAAACTTGTTAAATAGGGCTTGTTGGAGATTTTCCTCTTCGACTAATAAGAGTATAAATGCTTTTTCATTCCTTTCAATCTTGAATATGCTATGGACAGTAAAGGATTTATTCTGTGGAGCACTGCTGTATTATTTATTGTGGATATCATTGTTGAATCGGTTGGTATGTATAAAACATATTCTATGGATTTAATTAGAATTGAATTGATAAGTAGCTGTTGAAAAATGAATTGAAAAAAAAAATGGATGATTTTTAATTTAAAATTTATATTAATTTTATTCTATCAGCCAGTTTATTAGCATTCGACAAGTACAGCAAACAAATATCATTTATACTACAACATACAATGAAACATATATATAAACAAACTGGCAGGAAAGGAAGCAAGGAGTGGCCTAGGACATGAGATTCCCATCCTAAAGGGTGGGTCCCAAGCAAGGCGGAGACACTCTCTGCGGGGGAAAAAAATCAAAAACAAACATACGCGAACACAACCCACACACGAAAACAAAAAGAGACCAAGAACCGAAAAACTACGTGAGAGCACCTCTAAATTTGAAAAAGAGGAGGATCAAGCCAGGTGGTTCGGATTTGGAGCAGTAAATGCTGAATGAAGTACAGAGGACGATTCTTTCCAGGTCATTGCGGACAGTTTTGAATGATTTTTTGCAGTTAGTCAAATAAATGAAAGATTTCAGTATTTGGGCATTGTCGCCAGTGAGGTACCCCCTGCTTCCCAACTCAAAAGCATAGAAAACCACAGAGAAACCTTTATCAGTAAGGTCATGAACAAGGCTGGCATACTTATTGGTTTTTAGTTGATGAGCACTTTGAATGTTTGTTTCAAATGGGATTGTAAGCTCAAAAATGCAAAGTTTCTTTAGATTAGGCCAGTAGATGACAAGATCAGGCCTCTGGGAGGTAGGAATGATGTTTTGAGGAATGGTGGTGACAGTTTCATGTTTATTTGTCCCGAGATCGGCAAAAGTTTGAGTGTCTTCGATGCTCACAAAAAGAGATCATTGGGCACGAATACTTAATAAGAAAATTATGGCGGCCGAAGACATCGAGCAATATTATAATATGTGATTAAATTTGAATTACATCCACTGAAAATTGCATACATGAAAATAAGGAAATACAACATACGTGAACAAAAAATAATCTCTATATTCATATATACATCTCGTATACGTCATGACTAAAATTCAAAATGTGCATAAGTAATGGTAAGAAAACAAAGAAGCAGTAATACTTAAAGGTGTAGGTTCCTATCTTAGCATGTGTGTAATTTAGTTTTAACTGATTGACCTTGACCTCTGCAATACATATTGTGAAATGTTAACCTCAGTTTTATTTGTTATTTTGTTTGGAGTCACTCGTCATTTTGACGTCACGACCAAATTTTTGGAAGCAAACATTTTGTTTGGAGGCTGACTATGTTTTCGGCCTTATTGTCAATGTCTGGTAAAAATGTTTGATTGAAGAAAAAGGGATCCTAACGACTAGAGTTGTTAGTACTTGACGACTTTTCTAACAAAATAATTTGTATCATTAATCCAGGATTCTTATTATTACGTGGAGGAGAGGGCTTGTTTTGAATGAAGGTCATTGTTTGATGTGTTATGTGATATTTTTTCATTTTTCATTCAATATTAATCGAAATATTATAATTAATATTAGCATAAGTGCAACGTTACATAATGCTGGCAATTATCTTGTCTACATAGAGGATGTATTTCAATAGTTCTTCATGTAATTTTTGGCATCTTCTTTAAACGTTTGGTGTATTTAGATCCTAATTAAATGGCAAACATCTGTAGGATGCTTTTTTTAATTCTACCACATAAATCGCACTATTTAATGACCAGCAAAATGGAAGATATTACTGTTAACCTGCAGCTATTATTCACAAACTGTTAAATGAAGTGGTCATCTAACTGAAAGAGGAAACATTATCGTTCCTGCTACCTGAAGGCATTTTTATGGTCACATTTTACAATGCAGTTCCTCAAAGCAAAAGTGTGATAATGATAAATGGACAAACACTACCTGCAGGTGAGATATGAGATTGATCAGAAAATATCTTGAATAGTGATGCACTTAAAATTTGTCAAAAGGTCAATGGTGACCTCATGCCTTCAGGGTGTACCATTAGAGTCATTATCCTCGTAAAGATTAACATAATTAAGGGGACAGATGAAGTGGTGTATTGACTTGATGACTTGAACTAGAATATGCATTTTGCTGATCTTGAATTCAAGATAAGGAAGAAACTCAATCTT
>JXSR01S039177.1:15562-29153 GCA_000969725.1 Ophiothrix spiculata | reverse complement strand
AGTGAATAACCAAATAACAAAAATCCAAGATGGGTTTACAAATTTTGTTAAAATGGCCTTTCCAGCATTCCTTTGAATGGTTCAGAAGCAAGGCCAATATTTTCTGCTGGAGCTTCATCATGTGTTGATGTCTTGTGCAGACTATTTATTTTCTGGTGTTTTCTTTATATTCTACAAAATATTTGAAGCTGATTTGATTAGGCCTAGGACTAAAACCCGGGTACCGGCCCGTCATGATATTATCCGGGTACAAAATCTGCCGACTGATTACCCGAAATAGACAATCAAATCATAGAATTTTGAATAAAAAATTTTGTGTTCAACAATTTAGGATAAAATTGTCACCTGATCGAAGTAAACATGATAAAATCATGACCACAATCGGTGAAAAATCTAATTTTTTGGTGTAATTGAGACATCATATGGTCGTAGTAAACCCGGTCTAACAATGTAAATGCTCAGTTATCAATACGGTCGGGTACCCGGGTACCCGACCGCAAATAAAAGTCGGGTACCCTGTTAGCAAATTACCCGAAAAGTCCCAGGCCTAGATTTGATACATGTTGCATCATTTATCTGAACTTTGACACAATTCCTCCTGTATTTTTACCATGTCAGGGCCAACCTGAGTGAGAGCTATTTTACCAATCGTCAAGATCGTTATATCATGGTCAAGGATTGCCCACAATTAGCCGACTTCTTCCATAAGCTTGTGTCGACCGTTAGCAAGTTTTCATTCCAGTTAAAGCAAGACGACAGTTTAGAACTCCATCCGGAATTTGGTGTGCATCCTTATCAAGGTAATATTCTTGTGAACTACAAATGCCACTTAGGTCTGTATGCACAAAATAGAACTAAAATTAGTCAAGCTTCTTTAATTTTGTCCAATATGTCTTTTATTCTTGAGAAATTCCTTATTATATTGTTCCTTATTTTGTCCCATATTGTGACACCGTGCATTTGTCTTTTCATTGCTCTTTTTGTAGTGATGAGTTTTTGTTCTATTGCATTTCGTTATGTGAGTGCAAGAAAGTCGTATCTGCAATAGCTGCCATTTGTCATAAATTTGGATTGCACACTGTATAATCTCCAGTCTTGGGTCAGTGGTTCTTGAAATGGTTCTTCAGGTGACACTGTCACCTGAAGAACCATTTCAAGAACCACTGACATAAAGACAGTGGAATTTTGAGGGATTTTTCACATTCTTGTGACAAGTGGTAAAATAGATATAACTCATGGCAGCCACTGCAGATACGACTTTCTTGCACTAACCTAACAAATTTTGTTGTCCCTGAGCTTATAGGAAATATAAACAAACATTCATACACTCCGTGTTAAGTACGAAATTTAAAATTGAAATTGTAAATCTAATTGGACAGTTGGTAACTTATACTCATTCATTAATCTTGTTTATTTGCACGCTGCGTATCACGTAGTGCGTTGTACAATGTATGCGTACGCGTAACATGCTCGCGCTTGTATGGCAAGTTTCATTTTAAAAGAAAGGTAAATCTAAATTACAATGATTAACATGGGACGATGGATGGTTGTATTTTCTATGTTTTATTGAAATGGCAAACACATTTTGAAATATTTGTACCGTTTAATTTCTTTGCAATTTTATTTTAATCATTGTTGTGTATGAATAAGATTAATAACTGCTCTTTACTTGGCGCTCGTAAAATTGTACAAAAATAATGTACCTTGTGCTGAATTCGAAGTTATCCAACTCACACGGCTGCACCTCATGAGTGCGGACAACTCCAACTTCAGCACGCGGTGCATTATTGTTGTACAATTTCACTCACGTCAAGTAATACGCAGTTATTAAAAGTGTGTTTCCGATCACTTTCATTCACAAAATCAAATTCGAGATTTTGATACCACATGAAAGTGCATATTTTTCTCATAACCCCTGTGAATTTTCACGCCTATATTATGTTTCGTTGAAGAGATTTGGTCGAAAAAGTGCTGAATTAATGGAATATTTTGTTAGCAAAAATAAATGTCCTATATGTTTTTATGGGATCACTCTCAGACACATATTTTCCTGTAGCATTAATTTGGCTCAAGATATGAGAATGAAACTTTACGATTGCTTTATGTAGATGATGACCCTTCATTCAAATATAATAAAAGAGTATGTTAAATTTTTCACCAGATCGGAATACCTAGCTTTAATCTCTAATTATTATTGTGAATAGTGATGTTTTTACAGTTGTCTTAGCTCTGTTTCCTCTTACAAGATGATTATACAAAGGTTTGTAAATGGAGAAATTACCAAAAACAAATTGATTGACCGCTTGATAGATTTTATGCTTGACAAATCCAGGAAAGTAAATAACTGTAATCTTCACAGCATGATGACTTGATCACATCTGTCTCTTTCTTAGTCTCTTTCACAGGTTTAGATGTTATCAGTAAGTTTACTTTCCTGGATTTGTCTAGCATAAAATCTATCAAGCTATTTATGAAACACAATGTTTTAAACATATGTGATACATTAAACTAGGTATTTTATGAACAGACATCAAACAAAGCGCCTCCCAAGTATATTTTCAAACTATTTCATTAAAAATAATCAAGTTCATGAGTATCAAACTAGAAACGCTTCAGATTATAGTATCAACAAAACAAAGAAAACATTTTCAGATTGTGCAATTCGCACAACAGGACCAATTTTATGTAATACTCTTGAAACAAATCTAAAACAATGTAAATCAGTCAAAAACTTTAGAAATACTTAAAGATCCAACATGATTGCCAATTATAGTATCAACAAAACAAAGAAAACATTTTCAGATTGTGCAATTCGCACAACAGGACCGATTTTATGTAATACTCTTGAAACAAATCTAAAACAATGTAAATCAGTCAAAAACTTTAGAAATACTTAAAAATCCAACATGATTGCCATTTATTATTTTTGTTGACTTTGGTGCACCCTTCCCCTTTATGTGCTTTTTTGGTTTTTGTATATGTATTGTATCCCTTTTTGTATTTTTTTTTTGTATTTGAAACCTTGTTTTTCAGGGGATGGTCCCTTCGGGCCTTTTTGGCCTTTTGACCATTCCCATAATATCATTGTCATGTTTTTTATTGTTATTAATACTATATTTATGTATGATATTGTGAATAAAGTTTGATTTGAAAAAAAAAATGAACAATCCTACATATGAAGCTATTTGATGTAAATTGATTGACCGTTTTAATAGTGTTTCTTCTATTTCCGATATATCTACAGGAGATATACAAGAATTTAAATCCAAAGCAAGAACTCTTGTAGAAGAAGTGATTAGTCCCCAATATTGGAATGCAGACTGTCATAACCATCGGGCCAGTATAGGAAGGCAAACAGTAGTAGATAGTCAACAAAACACAACAAAATATCACCACCATTCCAGCCAAGACTGTTCTCACAAAACATTAGTAGACAATAGAAGTAGAGAATTAAAAGAAACCAGGACTAAACCTGCTGCAGTGAAGACTGGACAGTGTCAGCAGCATAGTGTGCATACCTATTCCTCAATTAAACCCCATCAGGACGACAGTCTCTGTAGCAATGTGCAATCTGATTCTGACAGTATTGAAGGAACACAAGGTTCTTTTAAAAAGTCTGTGGAAGATACTGTTGTGTGGAACCTTGACACGTGGATATTTCCGTTAGTCCAAATGGGACCAATGGGTGTCAGGGTTGATGAGGAGGTGACCAGCGAGGTTTTGAGTAGTGCAGATGCAGATATGGAATGTTATTTGGCATCAGGGTACTTCAACTTGACCCGGAAGTATATGGATATTGTGTTGAGGTCAAGGTCAAAGTTCAACATTCTAATGGCATCACCTCAGGTAAGATTTATGTTCAGATGCCAGTTTTAGTTAAATTAGTTTAGGAAATTAAAAAGAGTATTAGAACTTAATTGACCACTGTGTTATTATTGTTTCAAATAAATTTGGACACAAACTTGATTTTTGAATGCATCCACAAGTTATGACAAGAACGGGACACTTGGGAGTATGCAGCACCGTTTCTAATCAGTAATTCACAGTACCGCTACATCGCGCATGCCTGAAAAGTGTTGTGTTCTCACGTAAAATGCACACACAGTTGTGTTACGCTAGGCTCTCAATTTTGGTGTCAAACAATTATTTGAAACAACAATAATTGATATATTAATTGTTTATCACATTTGACAAGAAGCTAGGCTTAACCCAATGGTTTATATTGTATATATGAGCAGTTGATTTTAATCTATAGGTCTTCAGAAGAACAGGGCTAGAAATGAAGATCTATAGATTTAAAATGGACCACCTATCCTCCTCTAACTCATTAGCTGAAGTGGTAGAATTAAAGCTAGTAATACCAATGTTCAGTTTCAAATTTTTGTGAGTTTTTCACTGAATGTCATTATGATGTAGAAAGAAGTTTAGAAGAATCGTTTCTAGCAATACATCTTAATTGCCCACTCAATGTTAATCCAATTACAAGTGACGTCATTTAAGTGTGGAGAAGGGGATATGGTTCCCGTAAAGAAATGAACTATAATATCACTGGCTATAATTACTATTAATAACCGGCGTAATAGCGTGATCCAATCTAATAAGATTATTTCTACTTTTCACAAACAACTGCGCGGTCATTATCGGGTAACAATGACTTCTTATAATGACCTGCGTATGTGATGTCATTAGCGCTGAATGCGTTTTCTCATAAAACGCCAATCAAGCGCGCGTATGCACCATACACACACACGTTTATCATATTACGCGATGATCGTCATGCCTGGACTGAACGAAATTGTCTAATAGGTATAAGAAAGAAATAAGTTTAATAAAGTATTTTTTTATAAAATCACGCGTAAAAGGCATTAAAATGTCGAAAGACGGTTAATGACAATAATAACTTTGCACCATCTTTTAATTCGGTCAGTGTTTGTTTTGGGCCAAGGTACTTTTCTGAGGGAGCGTAGTTCCCGAAGAAAAGTACCGAAAAAAACCCCTCTGATTTTAAACAATGACCTCAAAAAAGATGGTGTGCAGTTATTATTGTCTAACTAAATTTTAGGTTTTGTAGGATACCGCTTCCTGTTGTAGTGGCACGTCACTTGCTGCCAATTTTATAAATAGCAACAACATTTTTGTCATACAGCAAGATTTGTAAAATTATGATGGATTCAACTTGATTAGTGACAAAATTTAAAAAAAAGTACAAAATGCTTGTCGCTCAGCAAAGGAGAAAAATAGAAAACAAAGATACATAGCAACATGCAATGTGAAAGCAGCAGAAATTACCACTCGATAACTTGGTAAGTGACAAAATTGAAAAAAAGTACAAAATGCTTGTCGCTCAGCAAAGGAGAAGAATAGAAAACAAAGATACATAGCAACATGGAGTATGAAAGCAGCAGAAATTACCACTCGAGCTGAAATTTCAGGCTTTTGTTAGTAAATCATGATTTTTATGTTATTTTGTGTTGTTATTGTTAGGTAAATGGCTTTTATGGTGCTAAAGGAATTTCAGGTTATGTGCCAGATTCCTATACATATATAGCGAAGAAGTTCTGTGAGAAGAGGGATGCTAGGGATCAGAAGGACAGAATTGCTATGTATGAGTTCTACAAGGACAGGTGGACCTTCCATGCCAAAGGTAATAGACCATTTCAAAACACGACTTTCCAAGAATTTACGAAGCTGATTTTACACTTTCCGGCAATTGCCGACAGATTAAGTGACTCTAAAGTTTGCATTCTCGTTAACTGGTTGCGTCCAAATTCGAACTTGTAATTAAGGTTAGCACTAATGAGTCACTTTCAGTGTGATGCGCTCCGAGTTGATCGGTCATTGTAAGCTTATTCAGACGATTTCAAACAGAAATTTCACTCTTTCTGTCAGTGAGCATATGGTACTGCCAGCCAAAAGTTGTTCAGAATTAGTGCCTCTAACCATGTATGGGTCTGAATATAATTATTTTCCACTTTTATTGAACTGCTAATATGAGAGAATTTTCAGAAAAGTTTGTTTACAAAAAAGAACATGCTACTGATCTCGTACGTGATTGGTTGATAAACGGCCATGTGATCTTCGTTTAGTACATTTCCGAATGGATTTTGAAAAGGTCTATAATTGACTACTTTCATATATACCATAATGTATCATGAAAGTACCAAATCTGGGACATTCTATGTGATTGACCATACACAGAGTGGTGCTATGGCAAAATTAGCGAAAAGTCTTGAAGTGGCCAAAAGTCATGGAAGTTTAGTTTTCGGAGAAGAAAAAAAAATCAGAAAGACATTACCGAGTAGCTGTCTGGTTAAAAATTATTGTACGGGATAGACGGAATAACCCTTGGTACACAATCCTGTTGTCTGAAAAGGGTCATGGATTTTTCATAAATTGGTCATGAAAAAGTCATGGATTTAAATTGTGTAGAAGGTGCAGGAACCCTGATTCTGGACACACAATAGTAGTCTATTGTTGAACAAGGGATGCTCATTTAGCTTGTGGCTGAAGTTAGAAGGAAAAAAAGCTCTTCAGGTTTATTATCATGTCAAGTAGTTCAACTTGATTGATGAATATTTGTAAAGTTTCCAAGTAAATATCTGCAATTTTTTATGTTGACTGTAAATTAAAACCTGTTGGTGAAGGGTTCAAAAATAAAGAACTATAAAACCATTAAAAATCTAAAATAAAAAACAACCAACATGAGGTCCAGTGCTCAAGATGCACCTTTCCTGCTATTGTTGAATGGCCAACCAATTTATTTTTTCAAGAATTAAATGAAAGTGTTATCTTTATGTAATGCTCAGAGATGCCACTTTTCAGGTTTTAACCTGAAATCATTTTTTTTAAAAGCTCAAACCATGATTTCAGGTTTTTTAATGATCACAAATTGACATATTTTCATAGATTTTCGGCCCTTTTTGGAGTATCTTTCAAGAATTGATGGCTTTTTCAGGGTTTTTTCAATGAAATCAGTGTCATCTCTGAATGCTGCTTTCATACTCATTGTCACTTTGCAACTTTGTAGCTCTGTCGCTTGGTTCATTTAATACTTTTGTAGCCTCGCTGTTTTGTCGCTTTGCAGATTTGCTGCTTCATGTCGCTCTGAAAGTTGAATTCATATCAACTCGAAAAATCTTGTCGTGCAACAAAAAATCTTGGTGACATATAGCTTTGCCGCTACGACATCCAAAAGCGGCAAGTTTCTGCAAAAAATATACTTCATGCAGCGATAAAGCTGCAAAACTACACGAGTATGAAAGCAGCATTAGTGTCAACACCTTGTCTTTGTGGAGTGTTATATGTTGGAGAGAAATTTTCAAGTGGATGCATGATTGCAAATGCCATTCAAATTTATAGCTATTCGTCAAATTATTATAGCAATAATGTATACGAGTTCTACTACCAGTAATCATTGTCTCCTACAGGTTTATGGATGTACCAAGCTGGGCAGAAGCATCCGTTTCTGACTTTGATGGGATCGCCTAACTTTGGTAAGAGACCATTATACCCCGTTCACACCATGCGAAAAGTCGTCATCCATTTAACTTAAGTCATCATTGATTTCGTGGATTAGCATAAAACTGGAGCGTTCACACACGTAGCAATTTGATTACTTTCAACTAAATCGCTTTGACTTGGCGACAAAGGAAGTAGCCATCCAGAGGTCAAATCTTAAAACCAAAATCAATGGCGATGTCTGTTCACACTAGTTAGTGAAAATTGCAAATTGATTACGGCAAAATCAATTTCGTTTGAAAATAAGTTGATAAAAGTCATCTTTTGAAATCGACTTTTTGCAATTGACTTAATACGACCCGAACATGTTTACGCTAGTCATTGAACTGATATCGATGATGACTGAAGTGAAATCGATGACGAATGACTTTTCGCATAGTGTGACTGGGGTATTATACCGAGTACTTTTAGGTCATCCTATACGATCAGAAAAAACCTAATGACAGCCTGATTGCTGTGCCAGTTAGGGTTTCTCTGACTGTTGTGCCAGTTAGGGTATCTGTTAAGGTGGTTTCAGAGTAGCTGTCGTTGCGGCATACGACCAAATCGGGGGACCAAACATTTGCAATTTCGAGTTGTCATACTGTAGTACGACACATTTGCATATTGCCGCAATGGTCTGTCGCAAGAAAAGTTGAATTTATTCCAACTCAAAATAGAGTGTCGACAGGGTAATCGATATATCAGCTTGTACGGCAAGGAGATCATGCGTTAAGTTCGAGTTTGCGCACTTTAAATTTTTGACGTCAGGCTGGTCGTACGACCTCACGAAAGGCAAGTCTGAAACCAGCTTTAGTCTGTGTGCATCTGTCTGTCAAGCATTTGGTATACACTTTCGGTCAAAAGTGTTTGCGCACGCTTAAACACGGGCAAAAATGTAATTATTATATCCAACGACCAAGACTCCGAAACAAGTCATGTTTTTTATACGTGCCTAATGTATCCAATATAAATAATCTTATGTTTTCTCTGATATTCGATCCTCCATAACGATAAAAATGGCAGATTTCCTGGAACATATACAAGTACACCATTTTTTGTTATTTACCTATGTAGTTTGTTAGTTCAGTGCTCGTTATCACCGTGTAACCGTAAAGAACATTTTCAGGTCATAAGTTTTCCAGGAAATGTACAGTAATGTATTTAAACTCCGTTTTTGAATGTGCGGAAGAAAATATAGAGTATGTTAAGCGCGCCATATTTTCAAATGCGGTAAATGCAATTCCTGTTGAATTTAGATCTATAAATGTAAAATATAAATCCGAAAAAAATATGATGTAAATGATGAACGGTTCTCGAGATATGGCTGGTTAAAGGTTTTGTGCGCAAACACTTTTGACCGGGAGTGTACACCATTTGGTCACACTTTTTCAGTCTGTTTAACTCCAGGATCAAATAGTGGATATTCTGATATGTTACACAAATCTGAGAAGAGTTTATCTGAAAATATGCTAATTAAACAGCTCATATGTATAATGTAATAGATACTTTGAACTCGAAAATTTGGTACCATTTTAAAGAAGAATAAGGGACCGTTCATTATTTACAGGGGAGGGGGGGAGGGGGGGAGGCTGAGAGAAGTGACGAGTCAAACCTGAAAAGTTAAGCGACCCCCTACTTGCACATCAAAAGTTACACAACCCCCCTATTTTAAATTTTACATGACCCCCCCCCCCTTGTAAAAGGACATGCGCACAAGTACACCTGAATCTTGCATTCAAAAACCATGCATCTGTAAGGGGCAAAGGACTCAGGTCGGGAGATACCAGGCTTTGTATACCAGCCCATGGGTGTTTGGGTCCACTCTGTTCCCACCAAAATCAACTCCGAGTGCCGAGACTTGGTTATGCGTAGAGATAACATGCGCAAATGATACTTTACGCAAATGATACACCAACCTGCATGCAAAGCATGTGCACGTGTTTCAATATTCACGCATTATGACAAGATGCGATGCATCATCGCCAAGCTATTGACAAAAACCCGAATACCCCCAATTTTGTCTCCATGCGGGAATAAAAATGGTGGTGTGCCTGGTATCTTCCCTGTAAATTTCTCTATTTCTCTGACATTCACAATTGTTTAATACGATCAACTTTTCAGCTAAAACCATGTGTTAAAGGTGTAGGTTCCTATTTTAGGATGTGTATAATTTACTTTAAACTGATTGACCTTGACCTCTGAAATGCATTGTGCAAGGTTTCAACCTGATCTTCTGTCTTGTTTTCTCTTGAGAGGCAAAAGAAAGTATGCAACCCTGTGGATGAGGCTGTTATGTAAATACAAAAGAAATGGAAAATAGGTATACTAAATCTCCGAAGCTATAAAGAATTTGGAGGTGAAATTTTGGATTCATAATCAGAAAAATATGGGCTTTCATTTGGCATCACAAAATATACTACTGCCGGTTGAGCCATGGGGGATGAGAATGTGATCGGAACCTACACCTTGAAGTAAAGAAATCTTTAGGGGCCGTTTCAAAACTCAACCAGCGGCTGTCTGCCGGTACTGGACAGTTTTGGGCGGTTGACTTTTGTTTGTTCCAGTTGAACCTCCCAGAACCAGCAGGCAACCACCAGTTGAGTTTGAAAATGCCCCTTAGGGTCGCACCATTAGATTTCCAGGGGGGAGCAGGAACTTGGGTTCGAGGTTGAATTTTTTTTTCGCGTCCCGTTCTGGGGTGAATTTATTTTCTTAGAAATTACTGTTTTTCCCCTATTCCATGCATGTGTAGGGGTGAATTTTTTTCCTTCTACCTATGGAGGGGGAATTTTTTTTCCCGAAAAAATTCCTGCTCCCCCCTGGAAATCTAATGGTGTGCCCCTTAGTTAAGTGTTTGTATTCTCACAATGTCATTTCTTTTGTGTACCAGGTCATAGGTCAGTACATCGTGACCTTGAGGCCCAGCTAGCTATTGTTACAACCAACGAAAATCTTCAAGAACAGTTACATCAGGTTAGTTCATCAAGTCATTTGTGGAGTAGCCATTAAATGATTGTAGAATGTGTGTTGTTCCCTGTAGAGTGCCATAAAAAAACTTTTGTCATTATGCACTTGTCAAAAAATGCCCTGGCCCCTGGGTACCTGGGCCATACGGGCGATATTTGGATGTAAAATCTCGGCCAAGTCTTGACCCCTGCTAGCCATTCGATGACTTATATGTAGGGATCCTCATCGCCTAATCCCAGTCGAACTCCTGACCTCAAATCCCTGTCTTTTTGGTATGCTTAAAGTCTATGAACAAGTTCCGGCATATGCCCGGTACACCGGGGCAAAAAATATGATCAACTCCCTGGCTATCAGGTAGTACAAGTCCCGGTCATCCAGGGGAAGGGCGTTTTTTTGACAAGTGCATTTAGTAATAATGATATGTGACCCGTCATATCAAAAGGTATTTTAAGGGTCCCAAAATGAAAATTGATTTTTTGGTCTCATCTGAAATATCATATTATAAGCTTTAAAATGTCACCTTGCTTTTGGTTATTGGATGTTCGATTGCAAAGTTACATCCAAATTGGTAAAAGGCATTCGAGCTGATTCAGAAAACTATAGTTCTGAGAAAATTGAATTTAAAATTTCTGTACTGGTAAAACTTGAATGGAGAAAGGATTTATATCTTGGTTTTTAAAACATTTGTCTTATGTTTTGGATGTTGGAACCTGATTATTATGATAGAATACACTTCAAAGGTAACGTTTCTGATGAAATTAGAAATTCAACCTTGGACGTGATATTTGACTATGCTCAACTTCAATGGCCCATATCTCGTAATTTACTATATGCCGGTACCTTAAGGTACCTTTCGATATGACGGGTCACATATAAGGATTGTCACTTAGTCCAGCACCATGTCAGGTGGCCACACACAACTTCCAGGGTGACAGTACTGGGATCCATTTTTATTTGGACAGGGCTTGATGAATAGACCTTGGGGTATGAGGTTGTGTTGCTTACACGCTTTCAAATCAATTTATGGGTGCCAAACCTGAATGTTTGTTTTTGATCCCCCTTTTCAATGTCAACTTGAAGATTTTGAAATCACAAAAAGTTGTCTTATAGTCCAGGTGAATATTCACACCAAAATTATGTTTCTTAAAGAGATAGGGTCACAAAAGTTTGAATTTCAGACAAAAATTACTTGTAAACTAAATTGACTTCAATCCCCTTCTGTAGTTAATTTTACTTGTTATATCATAGTGGCTCAAGTAATGCAATCCAAATTATAACATTATAATATCTATAGGCAAGCTTTTTATTAAGTATGCGAAGTGCAAGGACCAGGAGCTAAAATTGTGATGTAAGTGCAAGAAAGTCGTATCTGTAATGGTTGCCCTAAGTAACATTTATTTTACAACTTGTCACAAGAATTTGAAAAATCCCTCAAAATTTCAATAATTTTAAAATAGAGATTTTAAAATAAATAAATACTGGGGATTTATAGTGCGCTATGCCTCCCAGATTTGTAATTCCACTTGGCCTCTGCACACTTTACAGGTGTTCGCCGACCACTGTGGCCCAAATAAGCTCCATTCCACACCAAGTCATCATTTCAGGTTCTGCGGCAACCCTTTTACCATGTGCAATCCAAATTTATGACAAATGGCAGCTATTGCAGATACGACTCTCTTGACAGACATGACAAAATGGTCTAAAATCAGTCTGGCGGAACACACCATTTGGATACGTATCTGAATTTGGATATAAAAAAGTTACCACCGCTGAAGCGGGTCGAAATATGTACATGTACAAAATTCGGGATTGTAAATTCCCTATTCATCATGCATAAAGAGTTCTAGATGATCCCTGAATTAGTACGGTCAAAGCGAGCCTTCAGCTGTGTCATCATTTCATGTGCACGGCAATCATGGCAATGATGAGCGGTATGTACAAAAGTCAATGACATTATCATCATTTGTCATCTAATTCTAATAAAGTTTTGGCCAAGTTATGTTGCTTTCTGTGGTCAGGACATGTTTCGAAGCTTTTCATTATGGTACTGTAAACGCCAATATTTCCGCGCTCAGTAATTTTCGCGCTCAGCCAATTTTGGACCATTTTGCGCATTTTTATTTTCGCGCATATGAACATTGTCCGAGTATATAATTACATTTGCAACAAATCCACATTAATTTTCGCGGTACATTTATTTTCGCGCAAATTTCATTTTGCGCGAAAAGCGCGAAAATAAATGTAGCGCGAAATATACCACTTCTACAGTATTTGCATAGATGGAAATGGCACTTTGCAAGTACATTAATTGTAAGTGTAAACTAGCTCTATCGATTTCTGACCTGATCAGAATTCGGATACCCTCCTTATCCTAAATCTGATATGGATATCAGAATTTTGAAAGATTTTTGATACGTGGGTATCCAAATTCAGATCATATCCGAATTGTAATTTCCGCTGAACTGGAATGTGTTAAAGATGGCTCCTGGTGTATGTTTTTATGTGTAAAACTTTTCAATCACTGGGAAACAAAATTTGATAGCCATGTAGTAAGTGGATCTGGGTATGCCAAAGCTTTTTGCAATTAAAAAAAAAGTACATGTTGAATCATGTTACTTACCTTTAACTGTTTGCAGTTAAGGCTGGTGTAGACCTTCCAATGGCATAAATGTTTTTTGTACTCTTAACTCTCAAACTAATTGCATAGACAATATAAAAGTATATATAGAAGTGGATTTTACCATGAACATATTTGCAATATCGGTTTTTGACCAAAAATGTTGATTTTGGTAAAAATTTTTGCCCCAAAATGTCTGGAAAACCTAACTAAAATTTGCATTTGTGAAATTTTGAACTTTTTTGCTTTTTGGAATTTAGAAACAAATGTCCAGGAAAGGTTTTCTCAAATTTTTGATTTTTATCTTATTTTTTGAAAAAAAATGCCAAAAATAGGCCAAAAATTGCCATTTTGGTGGCAGCGGTGGGATTTTTTGCATTTTTTGACCTATTTTTTGCATTTTTTTAAAAACTAAGATGAAAATCAAAAATTTGAGAAAACCTTTCCTAGACATTTGTTTCTAGATTCCAAAAAGCAAAAAAGTTCAACATTTCACAAATGCAAATT
>JXSR01S039177.1:0-15512 GCA_000969725.1 Ophiothrix spiculata | reverse complement strand
AGAAAACCTTTCCTAGACATTTGTTTCTAGATTCCAAAAAGCAAAAAAGTTCAACATTTCACAAATGCAAATTTTAGTTAGGCTTTCCAGAAACGTTTGGGCAAAAAATACGGTTTTTGGCATTTTTTGCCAAAATTGTCATTTTTGGTCACAAACTGATATCATCATCAGTTCAGGGTAAAAATCCGCTTCTAAAAATGTATACTTTTATTTAGTTTATACAATTCGTTTGAAGGTCTTCCCCAGCCTTAATATGTACTTTGATTTGCCCACAGGAACAGGAGAGATTATTCCAGCAGTCAGAGAAAGTAGACAAAACCACTTACGAACAAGAACACAGGAAAGTACCACTATGGGTCAAAATTGTTTCAATTACTACCAGAAACTTTTGGTGACAAATATATTCATTTTGAACATTATCTATTTGATATTAGTGAGCTGTATTCCATCTTCTGATGTTGATTGATACTGGTCAGCATTATTAGATTTACTTTGCTGCACTTTGTAGAATATATGCGACTTGGGAAAACCTAGCTATGTGACTTTAATTTGTCTGCAAAATATAATGTGAGATTTTGGAGACACAAAAGGCTCCGTCACACATCACAGTATAGATCAAAAAACGTACGAATAACGTACAAAAGTTTCACATACTGAACGAGTGCCACACGGACCAACACTGTATGGATAAAGAGTAAAACGTATACATAACATACAAACCGTATTGAAAGCGTATTGAACGTGCTTGTAACGAACATACGATGAATAACTATGCAATAAACGAAACAATAGGGGAATTAAATCCGATAGACGTACGTTTTGCTCTATACGGTGATGTCTGACAGAGCCTTAATGGTGCGTTTACACTGTGACGACTTGTTTCGACGTAGGGTAACGTATTTGCAACTAAAAGTTGTAACTGAAAGCGACTGATATTAACGATAGCGTGCGAAGCTAGCAGCATGTATGAGCGTTAACTGACTTTAACGATGACGGGCGTAAAAAATACGCAGGTCTAGGTTACCCCTAAGTCGTCACAGTGTAAACGCACCTTAAGCAACATGAAAGTTTTTCCATACGACAGTATACAAATACCACATGGTTTTGGGTGAAGTCATTACATGTTCCTTGCCTTAAACTTTTGTACCACTGATTTTGACATTTCACTGGTAATAAATCATCCAATATTTAACCCACCCACTACTAAGTGGTCTACTTTGAGGGTTGTGAAGGACACAATGATACCCTCAAGGCATATTCATGTCCTTCAAGGCATGAAAAATGGTAACTTGGTGGGTTGTGGACTAAATATTAGATGATTTATTACCGGTGAAATGTCAAAATCAACGGTACAAAAGTTTTAAGGTAAGTAACGTGTAATGAGTGAAATCTATCTTTCCTGAGGTACTAGCTATGTGACTACTATCCCGAGGCGGCAGGCCGAGGGATAGTAGTCTCATGGCCATTACCGATTGGGATAGATATAGATTGCACTACTTTCCCGATAAAACCATGTAGTATTTGTTTTATTACATCCCACTGTAACTCTGGGGATGAGGTTGCAAGAAAAGTAGTAAAACTACCAACCGAGAAGTATTACAGAGTATGGCAGTTCTTTGAACTTGAAATAAAAATGTAGTCTTTCCAATATCTGAATCATTTCCCTTCATCATGCCACATATAAACACTGGGTAATAAACAACTAAAGGCACACAAAATATGACACTAACTAATGTAATTTGTTATATCAATTTTTAATATACATTTCAAATAAAGCTTTTTTTATCACCATATATTCATTTTTATAAGTCTGAATTGAACAATATGTACATATGTAACTAGAAGAGAACAATTTATTAAAACTGTAGTGTTACAACAAAAGATAAGTTGTCAGCGTCTTATATTCCGTTTCATATAATTTTAGCAATATATTTTAATAACTGGAAGAGGGAAGGGTATTTTTTTAAATTAGCAACAATAGCCTTTTATTAGGCCGTAAAAAAATTGACCTGGCCTTTGCGAACGACCCAAAGTTTGAAAATAATTTTAAATTTCAACAGTAAATTTGATGAAAATAGCATAAGGGGTTGAGGTTATAAAAAATATTTACGAAAAAAAAAAAAAAGGTCCAACCGACAGACCATCAATTTTGAATAATTTAAAGGGCAAGTCAACAATATTTTAGGCCTAAGCATGATGAAACTGAAGGTGTGAACCTTATGAGTTGACATTAATGTTTATAAACATAAGGAGCTGGTCCACAGGTATGCATGAGGAAATGACAAATTGTTGCTGCACATTTCAAAAGGCTCACTTAATTTGGCGAGAATTTTGAAAGTATGTACAAAGTATGTCCTTTGTAAAATTTTATCCGCACGCAAAGTGCCGAGCGAGAAACAATGGATATAACCACATGCACCTCGTCTATAGTGCATTCCAAAATAAACAGTAGGCTGCATGCATCAATACTGTAATGTGACATGTTACATCAAAAGATGCAACTTGTTGGCAAAACTGATTCTGAGCTTGTGAGATTCCTAGGTTGAAAAATGGTTGGGAGATCTATGTTCAGATATCGTAAAAATTAAGGTCCTTTAAGTATATATTTTCAATGAATGAACTGCTTTTCTAAAATAATACACTCTGTGAAAATATTGAGTTGTTTGTGAACAAGTCAGATCCAATTTTCGCTGAAAATTTCGGTGTGACGATCACTTGATTGCCAAATATGAGCAATTTGCACGACAAATATCAGCGCATATTGATAACTTCCCTGAACAAATTTAGTATGGCCATATTTGTTGCAGTGTCAAGAGCATGTGTGCAAAATTTAGTGTCAATAGGGCAAGTAAAAGTGCTGGTTGCTCTAAACTTTTGGAATGGTTCCTTAAAACCACCAACATCTTGAGTTTTTTTGGACCCAACATGTACCTTTTGATGTAATTCGTGACATATGTTCAACTGGTGAAATTTTACACAAGTGAAGAGGGAGGAATCATTTAAGCAACTTGTCCCCAGTCAATATTACAATAACAGCAATTGTTATAGAAGACATTGCAAGTCAGAAGTATACACCTATCAGCTTGGAGGACCATTCAGATTGTTTGAAAATTTTAAGTCCCTTCTAATTCAGTTTTGCGACCACAACCATTCTTCACCAAATTACAGGTTTAATACATTTTTACACCTTAACCCTTTGAACCTGATTAGCCAGTGTACCGGCTCACGTGTACATGTACCGTATACCCGATGAGCCGGTCACGTCGCGTTAAAGTCTGAAGAAATTTGGTGAACCCTTATATGTTCTTTTATGTGCACTGCTCTTGAGGTACTGAATTCCAAAAATAGTGATCACATTTGTAGCCCATACATGTGATGCGTTACAGCAAAAGGTACCTAAGGGCTCTGTCACACATCACGAAACGTACGAATAACGAACTAATAACGTACACTGGTTTGGTCATTGAAATACATGTATTCGATTACCAAACCAGTGTACGTTATTAGTACGTTATTCACACGGTACGGTGATGTGTGACATGGCCTTTAAGTTGGAGCTACATGTGTCGAATTAACAAACTGTTAAGAACCAATTTAAAATCAATATTTGAAGAGAAAATAATATATTAAAGCCACCATTTAGGCTCCTTCCTGGGTAAATGAACAAAGGCCAGAGGTGCTTTAGTTTATTGCCACTCTTAAAATATTGATTATTGATTAGTCTTTAAGAGTTCGCTAATCCATGGAATTAGGAGATCCATGGAATTAGGAGATCTCCTAATTCCATGGTTAATCCATGGAAAAAAGAGAGATCATCAAATCCCAATACAATGTTTTGACAAAGTCATATGCTCAAATGCATGAAAATAGGGATTTTTGATAAAAGAAAGATCTGAGGGTAGCACCAATCTATCAGCAGTTTTTTCCTGTGTGGAACTGTTTGAGAAACAGTGGATTTTGGCCAAATGAAAATATGTTAGAGCTGACAACATTCTTTTGCCAGACACTACACAAATGGAGAAAACAAGTAAAATTGTGATTTCATTCAATCACTATAGAGTAAAATAATAAAACAAGAATCTATTCAATAACAGACTTCCTGGTAGGCAAGTGAAATTCAGAGGGAAAAATGAAAACTTACAATGAAATACAATTGCGTACTTCCCATAATTCCATTCAAAATTTGAAATCAAAAGCTCCAAACTACCCAGTGAGAATAATTTCCTACAGACATGTACAGAATTATGCATGTTTTCAACCAGGCATAGCTAATCTATTAGTAAAGCAACCAGTAAATTAAAATGAGAAAGGTCATACTACTTGCTCTATGAATATGCAAACAAATCTCTGAGGCTTGATATTTTCACACCCATAACACAGTTTGATTTAGAAAGAAGTTCAATGTCTCTCCCATACAAATCTGTAGCAGTGGGTATTTGACCTAGCTAAACATTCCATTAGTTCACTCATGTTCACTGAGCTGTTACTGTGTATTGTGGGAAGGTCTTAAATCAACCTCTGAGTATGGCTATATCGCAAAATCTTGCAATACTCCAAAATTCCGATATAGTTTGCACCATGTTTTGCTCCTAACATGTTCTTTATCAGAATACAAACAAACCCACTTCGCTGAATAGATGATAAAATGAAGTTGCTTTCCTCATTGATTATAGGCGCCCATATTTTGTCACATTTCATTCTTCGTATCAAAGAACTGAAAAAGCGCACTATATAATTTGTTATCGCCGTTGATTTAGAACAAATGTAACATACAGTATACATCTGTTCAGTGAGTCATATCTGTTGGGGTTGTTTGGAACCAAAATATGATATGCCATACATTAAAATTTTAAAGTTTTGCTAGAAATGACAACCAGATCAGGGGTCGATTTCACTAACATTCACGATGCATCGTAGCTATGAAAAGGTTTAGCTCGTAACTACAACTAGATATCACAAAGACTTGAAAACCCTTTGTAATTGTTCACCGCATCATAGGTTATGCATTAGAAAAATCGAACCCTTTGTTAACTTTGCGTATGGTCAAGAGGTGATCATAACTAACGATGGGCTTACGATGGGTTAACGATGCATTTTAATGTTAGTGAAATCAACCCCTGGCCCATGCAATGAGGGTAACATGCTCCTCTCTACAAACGCCTGCCAAACCCCTAAAAATGGTGCTGTCACTTACTGTAAACGCCAATATTTTCGCGCTCAGTTATTTTCGCGCAAGTCCTAATTTCGAGTTATTTTGAATCATTTCATGCGCTTTTATTTTCGCACTTGTGAATTTTTTTATGTGCGGCGGTATATAAATACCACTTTTCGCGCTACATTTATTTTCGCGCTTGTAGAATTGAGCGCGAAAATTAATGTAGCGTGAAATAAACCACTTATACAGTATTGCATGAATCAATAACCTGGGTCTAAAATTGGGAGAAAATGAAGAAATACCAGAGACGTTATTTGTTATTAACGTCTCTGGAAATACTCATAAAATGAGCAATTTTTTTTTTTTGCAAAGGTTCAAATTAATTAATTCTTTTAATATATTAACAATTCAAATAAATAAAAATAAGTTTTTCATTATTTCAATGTCCAACTCAACCACTTGCGCTTTTCCTATTTGTATTAGTTATTTTTGGTGCATACAGAGCTCAAAGCATACGCATATCTTTTTTAATTTGAGGAAAATCAGTCTAGTAAAGCCACTAAAATGTGACTTTTTTTTAGAATATCAAGCTGGACTAGCAATAAATCCCAGACACCATAAGTAAAAGCTTGATAAATATGTATTGAGATTTGTCTATCATGTGGAGAGTAAACAAACTTCAAGCACCCTCCGTGAAACATCTGCATGCTATTTAAACCTATATGAGGGAATGGTAGTACTCTGTAGATATGTCAAAACCTGCTTTCACTCCGGAATAAAATTTTCATCATTCGTCCTATTCGCCGGAAAGCCGCTCACAGAGACCTAACTTTATGATAGCATATGATAACTGTAGTGCACCAGGGTTGTTCACTGTGCTAATAAAAATGATTGGGCTAGATAGCTCTTTGTTTCAACTGCTTGCTGGCAAAATGTTGACCAATTTGGGCTTGTAGTTATTTTAGAGCTATTTGAAAAAATTGCGTCAAAGTACAAATTCCGGCAAATCGTGCACCCTTTTGTGAGCCGCTGTGAGCTGCTTGCCGGAGTGAAAGAGTCCAAAAATTCTGATCTTATATAAAAATTTGTTTAAATGTCATTGTACCATATGATACCTATATTTCAAAGAGACTGGTTGCCTCCCCTGCTCTATAAAGACAAACACTTTCTTTAATGAGAAATTACTAAAGATAATATAATGAGTAATTCATTGGACAGTTATTGAGTTCAAATGTTCTGACCGTGCATAACAATGCATTTTGTAATCCGTAGTAAAATATTTTGTTAACCCATTAAGGCGAAATCATACTCGACCTCCAAACAAAATTTTTCCTACCAAACATTTGGTCGTGACGTCACCAAATATTTGCCATCGAACTTAAAGTATGAACGCAAACATTTGGTCCAATGTATATGGCAATTCAATAGCATGTGCAATCTAGCGCGAAATTTTATTTGGTCTCAACTCTGTGTTGACGTTATTTTGTTTGGGGTCACTCGTCATTTTGACGTCACGTCCAAATGTTTGGTAGCAAAAAATTTGTTTGGAGACCGAGTATGTTTTCGGCTTTACTTATTCTATTCACTGGAGTCAATAAGTACAGATAATCCCCACTTGAGAAATTGCAATCCTTAACAATCCTTTTGTGTTTACACAATAAAAAGCACAAATAAAACCGCCAGACGTTTTTGCTTTTGTCGAAGACAATAGCCTATCCTATACTTTGATTGACAGGCCTCTTTTGTGCGGTAAGATTAATTCGATACTTCTTTTGTCATTTACAATTTGTAAACTAATTTGTAAAATAAATCTTTTGTCCGTTAATGAGATAACTTACGACAAACTTGAAAGGGCAAAGTGTAAACATATATCCACAGTGCAGGGCCCCATTGTTTGTAAATGCAATCCCTACCCTGGATTTTTGTTTATGTTGGCCAAGAAATTTTTATTTTTGCCTATATATTTTTGTTATTAAACTTGAAAACTAGTCTAAAGTGTATAAATCTTGGTTTGACGCAAAATCTGAGTAGGAGTAACATAGTTTAAGATAATTAGATTGCGCTGAATTAGCATTGCTAATATTTATTACAAAATGTGTTTAATATGCAAATATTTATCACTTGCATGTGAAAATTTCTCTGAAAAAACCTATACTGACTTTATAACACACCAAACAATATGGCAGCCATTCTTTTAACACTGTGATCAAGAAGAGCAACCTTTTCAGTCTAAGTACTTCATTGGTTGAAATCCATCAATTAATAGAAAACTTTTCAAAATTTGTTTGAAAATATTCATTTTTTTTAATCAGAGTGTTTTGGTGGAATACTTAATATGAGTGGTGCTCTGGCAAAATGAGCGGAAATTGAGTTTATGGCATATTTTAATTCTCTATAATCTCAGCTTTCGAATGATATGTAATATGTCATACTTTCTTTACATTTAGCGATCGAAATACAAGGCAGTCAACTCAAAAATCTAAATTGTCGCAAATCGATTTTAAAGTTACTGATAACTATAGTGTATTATAGCAAAACGCAATCAATTACCCGTGGCATTTCCCGGCATAATTGACCTTCAAAATGTGAGGTATAGGTTAACACTTATGCATTAATGTGTTTTATGTCGAAAAACAAAATTTGATCTTTTCACCATATCTTTACTTTAGCAGCCATTTATTCAAAATCTTCAATCGCGACTTTCTGCTCATTTTGCTAGAGCACCACTCATATTTTCTTTTATATATTATCTTGCTAAAAAACAAATAAAGTTCAATTTAAAGTTTTCTATTTCCACATAGGAACAGGCCTTGTCTTGCGAAAGTTGCAGCCGTGTGGCAAATCACCCCTCAGTATGCTACAAGTGTGCTGTGCTTTCTGTATAAGGCCAAAAAAAATAAATTGTTATGTTGCCCTCAACGACCGACCCTATTCAGAAATTTAAAAACAAATTAGGGTCGGGAAAGCACCCAATTTTGCTCAGATTGGGTGTTTTTTGAGAAAATAGTGAAAAATGCACCCAAATTTGGTACTTTAGGTGCTTTTTAAAAAAAATAATTAAAAAAATATATATTTTCCGACCGACCGACCCAATTTTTCAGAAATTCCACTTGAGGGGAACACAACAATTAATTTTTTTTGGCCTAATTGTACATTCATCGGTAATTTAGGTGTGCTACTTATATCTTGCAATACTTTAAGTTTAGGAGTAATTGTGCACTCACATGTCTCAAAAGACAAGGTCTGTGGAATCATATAATTTAGGAAAGTAAAAAAATATATATGTTTCTCGTCCCCGCCCGCATCATTTTTTGGCGCCGCATAGATTTTTTTATTATTTTTATTTTCAAAAAATATGAACAAAAAGCACTAAAAGTCGTGAGTTTTTCAGAATTTTTGAAATACTCTCGATGTAACATTAATAAATAGATGTATATATGTTTGCAAGAAATGTTTTAATCATGCACAGTGTCATTCTGCAAGAGTGAAGGTATTGTTGTGGCTTGCTGGAAATATGAAATGACAGCCATCTGGGGAATAAAAAATAAAAACGCCCGTCATCGTCAGTTTTGTCAAAAATCCGGACGAGAAACATATAATTTTTTTTACTTGGCCTTATATAGTCAGTGCTTTTTAATAGACCTAGGAATATAAAAGTAGGATTTGATACTCAGTATCATTTCATTATCACACATGTCTGCATTTTTCAAAAACAAGCTCAAAACCTAGTCTAGTACCTTGTCTGACCCTGAAAATTTTGAATTTATGAGCATACACATTTTATTTCGTGCACAAACCATGAATATCTTTTAAGTGGCATCGCTTACAAGCGTGGTAATACAAAGAGTCTGGAAGTGTTGTACTCGTAGAATAGTGGAGATACAATACCCTACCCTGCATGATGAAGTATTTTACCTCCAGTATTTTACAGATGCAATGTTGGAGGTACAATCCCTCACCCTGCATGAGCGAAAATAGACCTTTTCAAAATCCACTCGTAAATCTCCGGAACATTGATCACATAGCTATTTTTTAACCAATCACGAACAAGCTCATTTGGTAAACACGATTTTGTCAACAAAATTTTCCGAAAATTATCTGGCATTTCAGTGCAATAAAAGTGAAAAATAAATAGAACCAGACCCCTACATTATTAGATACACTAATTCTGAACAACTTTTGGCTGATGGTACCATAAGCTCGCCGACACAAAGAGTGAAATTTCCATTTGAAATCAGCTGATTAAGCTTAAGATTTCAAGTCACATCATGGCGATCACACGTAAAAGTGACTCGATAGTGCTAACGCTAAATACAAGTACGAATTCGTACGCAACCAGTTTACGAGAATGCGAACATTCTGGTTATTGTGTTGAAGAGTCACTTTTCTGTCGGCAATTGCCGGAAAGTGTAAAAAATCAGCTTCGGAAATTCTCGGAAAAGTCATGTTTTGAAAAGGTCTATAAAGATAGGGTTAACAAACTGGTCAAAATGAGTATCAGTTCCCCGATTTAAATCTCCTTAGGCCATTTGAAAAAAATTGTTTTTCTCAAAGCTCTCCACTCTTGAAAAAGTGATGCGAAATGCGGTTTTATTTTTATTTTTTTAAAGATTTTTTTTTTTCGTGTGTGACAGAAGCCATGAGTGCTATTCTAAATAGAAAAGAGTTCCATATGTACTCCCTCATATACGTATTTACATGTCAGATACAAAATGAATGTTAAGAGTGGCCTTTTTTTAATAAAAAACAGAATAGAGAACCAATTTAATTAAATTTTATGTTGCAAGTAAATATAAAAGGAGTTCATATGGAACTTTTGTCAATTATGAAGAAAATTAAAAAAAAAAAAATTAAAAACGGCAAAAAAAATATTTTTTTTGACTTTTTGAAAAACTAACGCACAAACTAAAACTAACGCGCGCGGGAGCTTTGAGACAAACAATTATTTTTTATTTAGCCTTACATAAAATTTGCCATATCTGACCGGCGTTGCTGCATCAGTCAAGGTCTTCCTCCTTTGGTTTGATCTCTGTGATTCTTTTACTCCGTGTATTCCTGTCATTTTGGCCATCATCGTCCCCTCCTCCTGCTCCAAACATATTCTTGAACAGGTTTCCTAAAAACAGAAAGGAAAACGTAACTTACATTATAATCATGAAGTTCTAGGAACAATTTTGAAAGGAGGACTCGAAATTTCTTGGAGAAAATTTGGAAAGAATGATAATAGTACACATTACAATTCAGCGTTAATGCTGTATTCTCATACAAGAAGTCATAGCGTAATAGCTGCCATTTACATTCCAGTGACAAAGTGTTAAATAAATATAACATATGGCAGCTATGCATACAAGGCTTTCTTGGATTCACATGTTTGACTTGTAGTATTTTGCAATTCACTACTTTTTAACAAGACTCCTGAAATATCAAATATCCAATTGCTTTCATTTATTATCTCTAGATAAAGTCAGTAACAATATTAACCCTTGTAATTAACAGTCTAACCAAGCATTTTTTTGTAGCACGTCTAACCAAGGGGGGGGGGGGGCTAATTTTTTGGAACGGAACCCACTATTACCTTGGTTTTGCTATCAATAGATAGGTATGGTCTTCCCTATCCACTGATGATACCGAGATCACCAAAACCGGCCAAGGTGTTACGTAATTCTGACATCATAAAGGTCTTTCAGGTCGAAAATAGGAATTTTGGCAAAAATGGCCACCAAAATCAAAATTGTGCTATAAAAGTTTCTAAATAACGGAATTGCATCAGGTTTTTTGCAAATAAAGATGGGAAATGATAATTTTTAACATGCCCTGCAAGTTTCTGGCTCCTAGCATGCATGTATTTTTCAAAATGGCAACTTACACTTTGTCGGGGTAGCAACAACCCTAACCCTCCCCTACACCCCAACTTTGATGGCCTAGCCTAACCCCACCTTAGTAGGTACCCCCTTAAACTAACAAACTTACCAAACATGCCCCCTGGTCCACTAGGCTCTGGGGGAGGTAATCCAAAGAACAGCTGGCCGATTTTATCTAAGTACTCTGCATAGGCTGGATCTCGCTTTAGCGACGGCTGATATTTATCACATAGTTCTGTAAATGTTGTAAGTTTACCGCTGTAAAATAAGCAGAAAATACGTAATGCTTTACAAATCATTCTTGAGATGAATTTTGTCAACTTGTATGTCAACCAGTTAACTCTGGTGTTTATGGCGGGCTAAAAGATAAGTGTGTTACGCTCAAGTATAATGGTGCAATTTCTAGGCTAAATTAAAGCACAGGACGACATAACTATAAGTTATTTGGTGAAGAGGAGGTGCGATTTTGAAATTATCAGACATGAAGTGTCATCTAGGCGAAGCAAAGCTGAGCTTGGATTTGACATTGATAATATACAAATACAACATTGTTTGAGGGGAAGTATCGCAAAATACTGTCCTTGAGGTTAAGGATGATCCAGATTTTCTCCTGAAGCGCAGGAAGTCTCGACCATCCAACACCGAAGGACAGTAATTTGGAATACTTTTCAAAAATAAACCATGTTGTATTTGTTTCACTACACCTTAAGAAAGTCAAAATATAACTTGGAAATAAATTAAAAAGTCAACAGTACTTTGCCGTGAGCCATACGGTAGTACCATGTGGAAGTTTTTACTACTTTCCTCGTGTGTGTGTAAAACACACAGAGCAACGCGTAAACGCAAACCTGCGCGGCTGTACTTGAGTAATATTGCACACGTGGGAAAGTAGCCAAAAATACTTTTAAGCTTCTCCAATTGAAAGACTTTATAGACTTATAAATATTCAAGACGTGTAGTAATTTCCAATATCAAACCTTTACTGAACCAAAAAACAAATTTACTATTACTAAGTCAATCTTTATCCTCAAACTATTTCCCTGCAACTTTTTTAGCTATATTTCACAAAAATGTTATATTCTACATAATACAGAGCCTCACTATAAATCTAAAATACCACATTCTGATGCGCCCAGTGACAGGATATAATGCGTCTCGATGTGCTCAGTGTAATGATAAAAACTATTCCTTGTGCACTTCACAATATACAAATCTTACAGAGAATTTTAAAATTTGACTGAATTATTACGTGTAGATGGATTAAAACTACAAACTTCCTCACACTCTTAGATCATTATCAAGAACCAATTACGACATCTATCAGGGCTGTGAGAGACCAGTTGACAAAAACGAGGAAAAGCGTGTAAAGTTGGGATAAAAGGTCAAAAATGGGCTGAAAATGAATGAAAAAGCAAACATTTTAGCACATGAACATTTTCAAAAACGAGGAAATCAGCTGAAAAGAGGAACTCTCACACCCCTGATCTATTCATTAATTCTTAAGTCAATGAGTATGAATTCACTTCCTTACAAGGAATAATTGGCTTCCATTATGAGACAATATATGACAGGGCGTTAGTGTTACGCGCAGTGGGCAAGCGCATTGAAAATTGCGGGTCTGTGTAGATGTACGCACACATCTGACCTGCAATTCTTAACTTGAATTGGAATGCTTTATAATTGTATAGGGGAGTGCGTTTTTCAAATAATGATGTCTATTGTGTTTTGGGCAAAAACTTCATTCTTGATCTTAAAATGTCTCGAATTTTTTTTACTAAGAATGAGAATAAAATATATTATTTATTATTCGGGGGCACCCATTACTCAAAATAATGTACGCCAAATCCATTATGAGACAATAGATGACAGGCAAAGCAATAAATCTTATCTTTTATTCTCTAATTAGTTATGGAATACACTTCTGGACTACACCTGACATTGTCATCTACAATATGATTATTCAAGTCTGCCATAAAGACACATCTCTTCAAAATAAAATAAACTGTTACTGAACTGAATAAAATGATGACTTCACTTGCTTTGTTGAAAGGAAGTGTGTAGTTTCTATTGTGAAGATGATCTACTTCTCTTGTATGGCATATAGGTACCAATATACAAATGTTGACTGCTATTTCCTCGGGGCATGGTTTAATTTATTTTCCCGAGGTGATCTCAAAACCATGAATATGCCCGAAGCGAAGCTGAGGGCATATTCATGGTGTTGAGATCACCGAGGGGAAATAATTTTAACCATGCCCCGAGGAAATAGCAGTCAATATTGGTTTTATGTACCGAATATAGATTTCTGTCATCTGTTTGTTTAATAAAACCATTTTTACACTTACACATTTTTGCGTTAACACCACAATTGCTGACGGGATAGTAAACTAGGCTCAGTTACCAGTTATGTCACATCCATTAAGATAACGTCACTGGGGATTGGCACAGGCTTTAAGGACGATCGCGGTGATAAGTTCTTACCTGTAGATTTTGTTTATTTTTTGTCAGTTAATAGATAAGAGTCTAAACTTCAAAATTCAGCAATAAAAAATGGGAGTCACTGATCATATAAGCGCGCTATTACGTCCTATATGATGACGTCATTTTCCTTTAAATTGAGGATAACTTGAAAACTTGAACGAAATTAAGTTTTTTTATCTGTTTCAAGCATACCTGCCAACATTGAATTCTCAAAAAGTAGACTCCATGATGCAACGCGAGCAGAGCGACCTAATGGGTGGCACCTAAATCTGATCATAACTTCAGTTCTGCTTACCCTACATAGGTGGTTGACCCCTCATTTTGCAGCATTTTTAACACACTTTCATATTATGTACAATTTTATTTGATCAAAAGAACTTGAAATTTTAATGAATCCGCCTACAATAACAATAATTATTGTTACTTTTAAGCAGAGATGCCAACAGGACTGCAAAAAAATCTAGATGTTCAAACGCAGCAAGCGGAGCGACCTAACGCTGAACCCACTTGGAGTCCATTACAGGAGTTAAATTTAACAACAAAAAGGGACAGTTATCTTATCAAGAGAAACAATAAATGGTTAAAATCAAATAATCATGTTCTGACATTTCATTACAAAAATCTCTTTTACAGAAGCAGAACTATCACTTCAATAGTGAAATTATCACTGTCTGTATCAGTGACAATCGACGGCCCTGTCGCGATGTCGCCAGTTTTACACAGTTAGAAATGTCCGATATTAACGAAAATAAATGTTTTCTCTTCCAAAATTGAGTCATATTAGGTCTGATAAATATATATCCCACACTTCAGACTCATCTCTACATTATTCTGATTTATTTCCGACTAAAAATACAACAAGAATTCCTTTTAAAATCACAGAGAACTTTTCTTAAAATTGTAAAAAACGTATTAGTACGTTTTTTTGACACTTAAAAATCCAGAAAACGGACTAAATACGGAAAAAACGGACTAGTTGGCAGGCATGTGTTTGATGTTATAAAACCAAATTACGACATTCCCGGCGATGAAAATTGTTTTTAGATTTTACCCCATGTAATTTCATCTCTAGTTATCTTTTGAAAACAGTCGGTGACCCCATATTTTTGTTCTTGATCTGACATTCACAATTGACCAGCAAAAAATTATAAAAATCTACAGGTAGCAAATATTTGAAATATCAGCATTTTGTGGTATAGGAAATCACACGTAAAAAGTTTATCACTGAAGGCCCGTTGGCTCAGGAGCACTCGTAGCTGCTCGTTACTATTTCGCGCCAGTTTCGGCGCTTATCAGGAAGACAATGCGTTTAAAACTAGTGCGCGCGTGTTGCGTTTTGGGCGCAAATCTTACGCCTAGATACCACATGCGCGTTTTGTCAAAATCTTCCTGCCACTGACCAACAACTGATTCTGTAACGCTGCCATCTGTTGGTGAAAATTAACACCACGATTGTCTTTAAGAATTGTAGGGTGTGCATAAGAGACAATATGTCTCATTTTACAGTTCACCGACTTGTGTTTAGGTCAAATTAATATGTGCTGAATAAGTACAACAGAACATCTATAGGAGGTTGTCACTTTACATCATCATGGATTTCCTACATGTTTAACTTTCTGGTATGCAATTCGTCATGCGAGTGCAAGAAAGTCTTATCTGCAATAGCTGCCATTTGCCATTAATTTGGATTGCACACTGTATAATCTCCAGTCTTGGGTCAGTGGCTCTTGAAATGGTTGAGTCACTTGAAGAACCATTTCAAGAGCCACTGACATATGGCATGGAACATTTTTGGGGGATTTTTTACTTTCTAGTGATTAAGTGTCAAATAAATATAACTTAAGGCAGCCATTGCAGATATGACTTTCTTGCACTCACATGACGACATGTACTACTTACGTTTCTACAGTACTGAGAAGAAACCAGAGGAAATTGAGCAGCGGTAGTATGTAGGGGGGACCCCTCTCTATAATTGCTGGGTGCTCTACTTACGTATCTACAGTACTGAGAAGGAA
>JXSR01S039175.1:0-12457 GCA_000969725.1 Ophiothrix spiculata | reverse complement strand
AATTGGCACACAACTGTCTCCTCCCCTCCCACGGGTCAAACAAAGAAACTCAATTCTCATAAATATATTCAGAATCAGTTTATCAAAAACTACATCTATTAGTCACAAAACAATACTAGAAACATACAAATGTAAAATTCTAGCTTTGTGCGTTAAATGCCACTTATGACTTAAGTATTGTCAATTGTAATAATTTTTAATATAATACCTACTGGAAAATATCATAAAATTAAACGCTACCCATTTTTTCCTATTCAGGAGATATCAAATCAATTGTAATATATACAATTGATAAAGTCGACAAGTTCTGAATACCCATCGTAAAAGCCTTTCTCAGAAAAAAAATTGACGAGTTTGTTTTAAGAAACAACACGCTGGATCCGATATAGACATTGCATCCAATTTATCCGACAAATCTAGCTAGCTAAACCCGCTAAATCAACTACTAGGTTCACAAGGCAGTATTGATCTCATCCGACAATCAGAGAAAAGTCAAACAAAACAAAACTGCTATCACTACATCACATATATGAATAAATATAGATATTACTCATTTAACATTTCATATACAATGACAATCTAACTCCTAGCATCTAGATACAATATATGACATTCTAATGATTCTTTTCCTTTTCATTTCCAAATAAGAATCGGATTTCACACGAGGAAGAGCCGCTCGTGTGGCTGTAAGTCGTCTTCAATTTCTCTGCCAGTGCCGAGCTGACAGAGCTACCTGTAATTCATAACATGTCCCGGGATGCCCTGAAAACTGACCTTTCTTAAGCTACAATTCCATCTCGCGTACTTATATGTAATACTTGACGTTTTTTCCTTTCTTCCTGATCATAATGAACAATATATAATGCAGGTAACGGGCAATATCTTGCTAGATATTTTACTAGGTCAAATCTGGGGTTTGTTTTCTTCTTTATTTGTCTCACATATCCGGGTATCAATAAGGATAATACACTTTTGTACTTATTTGTGATGTGGTTGGATACAAAGAGTAAAGTAAGTACAGATAGGAAACAGGTCTATTTGCACTCTAAATACACTCTAAATCTGGATACATGTTACTTATTGCTATTACTTTAAGCAAATGGTTTGAAACATAAAGTAAACAAAAAATGAAGCAGAATTAATTTACAAAATATCTTCGAGTTCATATACATTTTTCATTACCTGTAAGAATCAAACGGTTAAAACAGAAAACTCAATTTGAAGTACTAAACAAATAGAACTCCAGTATAATAGAACTTATATTGAAGAAAAAAATTGTTGTAATTTTGAGTGTGATGCATGCACAGCCCCAACTAAAGCCCCTATAACTTAATTATAACATGATTACATATGATTGAGTCTGGTATCTGAGAAATTAAGAGATGGGTAATAAGAGTTCTTGAAGACGTAGAATTGATATAACGACCTATCCCTGAAATGCGTGCCATAATAAATATGAAGGTATATGCAGCAGTATGAAGTATGAATGGTGTCTTTCAAAGTTTATAATTTCCCAATATGTACTATTAAAGGAGCATGGTCCAATTACCTCAACTTTTTTTCAAACTTTTTTGAGATTTTGTCTCTCATTTTTTTTAATAACCCATGTGAAATTTCATGGCTGAGTTATGTTCTAGTTCGGAGGTATATATGAAAATGAGTCTAATTATGGTTACCATAATTAATTCTGAAATACAAAATTGCCCATAAAATCAAAACGTTTTGACCGATTCAGCTGAAATTTGACACATAGATCTCTTGAGTAATCTTCCTTCATATGACATTGAAAACTAAATTTTGCAAAATCGGACCAAACTCCTTTAAGAGAAGATGCAGAAATGTCCAGAGATATTTGGTTGTGATCATAGCATCTTTTATTTTGTCTCCATTTCAATAGAGAATCACAAATTAATCTATGTTGCACATTTTAGTCCAATAGATATTTCACAAATTATGTTAAATATTTTAGCCCAATCTGACATATTGTTTTCATTTTTGTGTATTCCACCTTTAAAAGATAGAGACAGCAACTCAATGATGTTGTCCTAACATACTATCATGTGTAGAAATATCTCTAATAGAAACTCAGATATCTTCTCTCTAAGTCTATGATTTCCCCAGAAATTAAAAGTGTGTAAGACAAGGGCTCAGGGGCTCGGGCACTGGCGGAAGGAACAACTCCTGCAGAATTCCAAAGGTGAGTTGATTATGGAGATTGCTTTGAAATAGCTGCCACAGAGCAAATGAAACTGAAAAATGAGGTGTTGTATCAAATAAACGTACTGCTTTATAACAGCACTGTTTCATAAGCATACCATTTCATTTAAATTTTTACTCTATTACTACTTTATGATATTTTAGTAACAAAATGAAACAGAAATGTAATGATTACAATTAACTTTTTACATGATTTCCTATAATGACATATGGCAGCTATTGATTACCTGGCTAACCAGTACAAAGGTTGTGTAATTCTTAGATTTCATCTTCCTACATCTCAAAAAAAACCTCCCAGGTAATCCAGCGAATATAAGATAAAAGGCTGAGAAAAAAAATGCTGAATTTTACAATCCTTGTCCAAATTATGTCAACTGCAAAATTTTGACTCTTTTGAGATTTTGATTTTATTTTGCACATCGCTTTTGTAAGTTTTATTTATCAACCAGATACAAATATGTTGAAATGCAAAATATGATAGAAAATATGTTGAAAAAGTCAAGAAAAATCACAAATAATAAACACGCATGAAAATATCCTGTGCAACAGTATTTTAATAGTTTACGTGAAATCAAATTCTTCAAGTCGGATATTACGATACCGAGGAGCTCACAAGCCATTCTTGAGCTGATTTTTTTCTTCAAGTTATCGCCGTTGGATACACATTCTTCCACATTTATTATTAAGGATGTTACTGTTAAACTTGGCAGTATTACTATTTTGGGCTAAATCATATTTTGAGGGTACACGCTAAACAATATTCTCTAGTGGCAACGGTGAGGGAAAGCTATCGAAACCCAAGTGAGAGATTGAGCTAGCGAGAGAGAGAGGAAAAAACGATAAGACAGAACAAGATACATCCTGAAGCATTTTCAATTCTTGATTTGAACACACGTAGGTTAATCGTTTTGTGGGGATATTGGTATGTCAGGATGAATGATGGAATCCGTGGGAGGGTACTCATAAATATATGCGACTAATAAGCTTGTAAATAAACTGGGGTTCTTTGCAGTCGAGGAAAATTAATTGCTACAGCCGTGAAAATACAACCTGACAGGAATTTGTTTTCCTTGATAACTATTGTTTATCAATTCAAACATTTTGACTTTTAATTTGTATATCATTTTAATCTGCGATCAAATGTGCGAGATTCAAGGCATTTTAAAGCAAAACATGTTCTAATGAACATTTTATCTTGAAAAACAATCCAATTTTCCACTGAAGTACTCAGGTGTTGTGGTGAAGGCATAGCCATAAACACATTTTTAGTTATTCAAAACTATGATAACAAATTGTAAAAATAGGTAATTCCGCCCCATACTCTTTTGTTTGTAAAAAATTGTATATTTTAATTTGTAATTTTAAGTTGCAAACATGATCCATTGAGGTTTTTTTTTTTAGTCCATTAAGTGTGTCATTTTTCTAGATTGATAGGAAGTACATCAACTGACATTGAGTGCACCCCTGCCGATGATGAAATAAGGCGAAACATGAAAGCAGGGGAAAGCGATCAATGTAACAAAATTTCTCATTCTAGCGCCGATTTCTCATTTGCCTGCTATTGATTACAATATTGAAAAGCGATAGCTAAGAATGATTTTATGCGCGACTGAAAACACATCTTGAGGTAGAAAAAATAGAATTTAAAGAAGACATCACCTTTCAAAAATGTATGAAATAATTTGATTTTTTTGTCGTGTATTGGCTGATGAATCTGTAATTCAATTATGTATTAGCATTGCAGTGAATAGGAAATTTATTTGCTGCATTTTGTAGTGGTAGTCGTTTGCAGATGTAGTAAATAATATTTCTTAATTTATTTTACTTTTAAACATTTAATGCTGCTTTTTGTGGTGGTAATATTTTAAAGGTTTAGAGAAGTGGAAAATGATCTGGAAAAACATGTTGAAAGCAAAGTTATTTAACGATCTTGTAAAATACATATATACTTCTGGAAGGCAATATATCCAAATTCTGGTAAATTCTCTCTCACCTTATTCCACATAGTCAATTACCAATGAAAGTGTAGTCCATCTAGATGGACCTCGCAAGCGAATGCAAAGTGTGAGCCTACGGCGCTCGCTTGTGAGGTCCATCTAGATGGACTATGAAAGTGGGGCTAAAGACAAAAAATTATAAAATTATATGTTCACTCTTAGTCTTTCATTGATGGTGTAAAAATCGCTAAGTATGCCATCATGGACAGGTATAATACGAATATGGCCAGCTCATACGGCATTAAGTTATACAGAAAATTAATATGATGAGAAGAATGTTTTTAAATTTCTTTCTTTACTGTTCTTTCTTGTTTTAATTTGTTTGCTTGTTATTAATTTCACAGGAATGGTCTGTCAACAGGGCAGCTAAGAATCCACACGAAAGTCACAATTGACTGATTACAATTTCAATTCATAAAAATCAAAACCACTTATCATAATATCACTTTATAACTTTTAATCAACATCCCATTCTTCAACCGTTTACAAGTGTCATTGACATCATCTTCAAGATGAAAATCTGAGAAAAACAAGACTCCTATAACTCCAACTTTTAATTATCTAGCTCAAATCGCATCCTCTACCCACGTCTGTCCAAAGTGTTTTTCATAAGTATTTGACCGCAGGTGGGTGACCCGTATAGCCGGACAAGTCAGTATTACGACCCTTCTCGGGTAACCAATATCGTGGTGCTCCAATGTCGCAAGCACAGCGCAGCTACATCCATGGTAAATACAAATTGTCTCTCACTGCAAATTCTAGACAATTTTCTCAATTAACCTCTGCCCTGTTAACTGGAGATTTTATTTGACATCCAAGGCCAGGTGTATATAGCAAGGGGTGGGGTACTACTACTTGGTAAGGAATGAGTTATCTTAAAATCTTTGCTATATTACAGTCAATACTTAGGTCCTATGCAAATGAGCTTTTAATGAGCAATTTAATTTTTAAATCTGGAGATCAATCTTCGAAGACCTTGGTCGCTTTTTTTTTTCTTGACGTTACCTGTCAGATAATTTGGGACTTCGAACTCCTATAATCACAAGGGGGGTTAATTCAAATAAAAATGGAGATATGGATGAAAATATTTAGAGTTTTTCTAATCAAACATGCTTTTATTTGACTGTTAGGAATAAAAAAATCTTCATTTTATTACATTTTAAACAAAATTGCCAATTTTAATTTAAGCAATCAAAATCATGAGGTCACATCTATTTAACTGCCGATTGTTTTACCAAACTTAAAATCTATTGGCTGGCAAAATGTGTTATATAACCTATCAAACCTCATATCTGTGGATCCCATTATTTTGATGAATCCCAATTCAGGTGCGTAGCCAGGATTGCATACCTCGGAGTGCGCAATAAATGCTAGTCCAAAATGCCGACAGGTCCAGGGGCCGCCAAATGTATTATTAAATGTAATTAGGACTACTCTGCCTTTTTGCATTGCTTTCCCATTGTCTTTTTAGTTATTTTCTTCTTTATCCTTTTTTTTTTGTAGACCCCCGGGGTGTGCGCGCCCCTGCACCACCCTGGCTACGCCAATGCAATTGCTAGTATGAAATATCGGATCTTTACAGATTTTTGCAAGAAAGTTACCGTATTGTCTCCCCTCTCCTTTCACCGAGTGGCTGAGGAACAGGAGACAGGTATTTCAATTTGAACTTGAGAGTGAAGATCACGAGGCACCTACAATGTAACTCAATATATCCGCTATCCAACATCTGAGCGTGTCAAAGCGCTAGTATTTGTTTGCTTTGAAATGCTACAAGAGCTGAGACAATTTCTCATGAAATTGACAATATTTGGTTAAATTTAGCGGAATTGAAAATGGGTAATTTGAGGCTTCTGTTGGCTGTTTGGAGATTGTTAAGGAAGACTACTGAATTGATCAAATAATGATGAAGATCTATCTGCACAAATATTTATTAATGCTTAAAGCACAAATAGACTTGAGGATTTAAACAGGTGTTTCAGCTTTAAAATGGACTCAAAAATTCAAATAAATTTGACATAAGCAAGAGATGTAATGTACTTTTACACAGATTTTTACAACTTGCACTATGGTTACAATCAGTGTTTCCGCTAAGGCCATATGGTGCGCCATTGGCACAGGAGTGGTGAAAATTGGCGCCACAAGTTTCTGAAAATGTGTGAAAAAGATATTTTTCTAGCTTCATTGAACCAATTTTCAGCCACAGCTCATGATTTTGGTGCAAGCACCTCTTAAACTTTCTCAAACTTGCTCGAATTGGCACAAGCTCAAACACCTTAGCGGAAGCACTGGTCACAATACTTCATCCGAACAGTTGCGAACAGTGATTAGTCCATCTAGAAGGACCACAGACAGCGAGCCACGCCTTCGCTGCCTGTGATCCTACTAGACAGACTAAACACTGTTCGTAATTGTTTGTACGAAGTATTTTGACCATAGTCTTACCTGTAACATTAAGTACAAAATTTTTATACTTATATCTATTGTATTTGAAACAAGTGTATCCTAGTCCATCTAGATGGACCTCGCAAACGAATGCGCTCATTTGTGAGGTCCATCTAGATGGACTAGTGTATCCAAGCCTCCTGGCTGTGAGGTAAGAATGGGCTGATTTTTCGACAATTGTGTACAAACCTTACAGGATGTGTATGCTGTTAGCGTGCATGCTACCTCCCTAAACACCCCTTTAAATATATCCCAACGTATCAGCACACCAAAACGTGGAAAATGGGGTGGGGTACTAATATGTATATTGTGATGTGTATCCTAACAACACCAGTGCCTTTTAAACCATACTACTGGCCCCCTTCTTAGGCAGCAATTTGGTCCCTACATAGCCTCCATCTATAGTATTTAGACATTTTCGTATTTCAAGTTTTGTGAAATATGATCCTGTTACGGTATAACTATAATGCCATTATTTGAAACCTTTATTCAACACACTACACGGATAACATGTGAAACCTACCAAATTTTCAGGGCCCATACATTTTTCGTAACGTCACTGTCAAGTCTATACTAGTACAAGCATCGATTCCTTCAATGTTGAAATTCAAGCTGGGACAGAGCGATGTTGAAAAGCACACCCAATTCCCTGCTTGCAATAAAGAAACTCCCAATTCACTAGGCATGCATCCTTAGGAGGAAAATTAAAACCGACCTCCCATGCTAACATATTAACAACTTTCAAATAGGCGAACAGACTATTACTAAGATTGCTCTTAATATAAGGAAACTAAAAGTAGGGCGCAACCATACCTATGACATAAAAGACCAAATTGGTCGGTGCGTATGCTCCGACACATAGCTCGGACATTGCCAACTAGCCATGCGATATCAGATCACCAGTCAAGCTTGGGGCAAGATCAGAAGCTAGTAACTACAGGTAAAGTCAATAAACATAATGAATGGTGCAAGGAGTGAGTGAGTCTCAACAAGAGAAGATATCATGTGTATCCCATCATGCATTGCTTCCTGTTGGATTGTTTGTATAGGAAGTCAAGTGAGTAGTTAATGATGAAACATACCCCGTAATGTAAGATTACAACAATTAACTTTGATATATGGGCATTTCATCGCTAACTACTCACATGACTTCCCATACAAATAATCTCATAGGAAGCAATGCATGATGGGATACTCACGACATTTTCTCTTAGTCTCAGCGTTTGCAATATTCCTCACAGTTCGTGCTTCCCCTGTAGCAGGCTCAAACCATGTTGTCCAATATCCTTGTTGAGGCACATATTGGGGGAAAAGAGGGCTAGCAGCTTGCAGACTTTGCAGCACTATACTCTATAAACCTTGAAGTATGCAACAAGCTATCAGACTCTGTTACAAGATCCATAGCATATCCCTTGTATTCTACAACACTGTGAACTGGTGGTTTTGTATTGTGTAAGAGACTAGTGTAATGATTGATTAGGATTGATTAAGACCAAATCACTTCGTATTAATATTTTCTTACATGAATTCTTCACAAATTTAACACTATTTTTGGCTAATTTTGTTGCTCAACTCGTGGACAAACATTGATCATAAGTTCACTTGAATATTCATTGTTATGATTTGAGAAGTACGGACTAAATTGGTCATATTAGTTTATGTGCGTTATACAGCTGCTTGTTGCATATTTCAAGATTAATAGAAACCTTCCTGTGATTTTGCATGTTTGTCATCACCCAGTATTCTCTTGAAGGTCTTATACTATTACATTTTCTACACTCCCTCAAATCAAATGAAATTTTAATTTTTTTTTAAAACAGTTTTTTAATTTTTTTAAAAACCAAATATAATCAAAAAATGCAACACTATGGTCCAAAATCTTGATTTGTGAGCAACTTCAACATGTCAAAATGTCCAAATTTTACTGCCTTTACTTAAGAAATAAAGTTCATAAAAATGCAAATTTGTGAGAGTTCTTTTGTCAAATTGAACATAGAACTTTTTCCATTTAATGACAAAACACATTTTTCTAATTAGTGCATTCAATTTCCGTTCTGCTCGAATATTTTTTTAAAAAATGCTGAAAATAACAGCTGTTTCAAAATTTTATTTTTATAAAACATAAACTTGTGAAATCAAGATCTTGGGTATAGTGTAAACTTATCAAATAAGTTACGAGATTAAGCCACTTTTCAGCTGTTTAAGCTTACACGTCATGAAACCCAAATCTCTGTATCTTTTTACTCTCTCAATTTTGCACCTATTATCATTACAAAAAAGTTATACTAAAACCATGGAAACTCAATCGGCCTCCTGAGAAGTCCCTTCATAAACCTCTATTTGCGCAAGGTGTCCTATGAGCACACAGCATTCAGCTAAGACGCAGATCCCACGTCTGAAACATCAAGTTACACAATAGGAACAAAAACTTCTAAAGCTTTAGGCTAAACTTGATTAAGCTTACCAAAAGAAACCATAGTTGACCATTGGGAGATTGCAAAGTGTGCATGACTATAACAATAGTACGCTAAACTTTTCAATCTTTGTTGTAATAGTTTACACTTGAAGCCTATTCAAGTTTTTCTACAGTTTGTGCACAGACTTTGTTTAAGATTTGACCAAAAGCATGCTTTAATTCAGCTTTAATTTAAAGAGAAGTCCAAAAAAAGTGTTTCTACTTTTACTTACACTAAAATAGTTGTGGAAAACACTTGACCTGCTTTTTGTACTTGTTGAATTAAAAGAACACAAGTAAATGTCTTCTTATATTAGGAGAACTCCAAGAGTTTAAAAGGCTACGGCTATGTACTGACTTGTCCAACAAGTTGAGGCTGTGTAAATACAACTGTAGTGCCAAAAGCTCTTTGCTCGAGAAAAAAAAGATAAAAAAGGAACGACAAATGATGAACATTGCGCTGTCTGCTGACAAACAAGCGTGATATGTTGATAACATCAAACATAGGTGCTGGTAAATAAGTTTGCATCAAGTAGGCCTTGTTCAGAGTTGTGCAAACTAGATAAATATCTCTACATTGGAAACTTGTGTATCCCATGAGATATTATGGAGTCACTGTGTGCAAGTACTTCTACCCGTGATGATTTCCGGAATCAAACAAGCTAAACCACTCTTACCCCTAAAATATTTAGCTCGCTCTAAAATTCTGATCTAGTGTACTTTTTCTCATTTTCTGTTAAGAATTGTCCTTCTTATCCAGCTGAAATTTTATTTGATTTATGAAGAAAGTCTACATTATAACATCCAGCTATTCCAGCTCCCTTTATGGTTGAGCACTTTACCTTTGAAAGATTTCAAATATTTTGGATTTATAATTGTTCATTTTAACATCTACAAAACAGACCTGTTTGGGTTTTGATAAAAGCCATAAGTTAGGAAAGCAAAACATGATGTGTGTTATATCATAATTTTAAAAAGCAATTTGCTTCCAATTTTCCTTTCAAAAAGTGCTATTTCAACTTTAATAAAAAATGAAAAATCCATGTCATATGAAATGGCTGATGAATTATTTAAAAGATAGAAAAATGGCATTGCAAATCACAGAAATGGAAGGTATCTTCATATGTTATCAAATTTTCTGCATTTGAAATTCTATAGTATTCATGTTATCTGCTTGGTTACTATGGAAATGGAGCTCTTTGAATTTGACCCTTTTACTACAGATAAATTTGATTCAAGCTAGCTGTTTGCCAACATCGCTCTGATATTCATCAATATTCATAATTTAGTTAAGAAAACTGCACTGTTATATGGACGCATACTTACGTTACAGTCATCAAATCAAGAAAAACATAATTATATGGTATATCAACACACTAACCGATCACTTGAACCATTTTTCAAATAAAACATTTGCTTTTCATAAATATTTGTCCCAATTCTAAATCTGTCAGTTAAGTAAAATAATACACACTGTCAACATCCTTATAATTTTTGAGAGGGATGTAATTCTACTGAAATTAGCAAAAGTGCAAAGTTTGTGAAATTGAAAATACCTTGTAAAAACTATATCCTTCAGTAGTGTATTAAAGGGGCATTGCACAAGTTCAGCATCATCCCCAAACTTTTCTCCAAGCATTTTGAGATTTTTGCATCATTTGAAGTATTAACGCTAATAATGACAGCATGCACTAGTTTCATTGTCAAATTCAAACTGTAAATGTCTAAACATTTGGATATTCTTATAGTTTTAATTATCGTTGTCGACAACGATAAATACTGCCCTCTATAGTTGAATTTTAAAAAATGGCCTTTTCAGGGGATCTAATGCAAACTCCAAATTTCTTTTGATTTGTCTGCAATCTGTGATGTGAAAGAAATGTTTTACAAACAAATCTTTGGCTCTTTTTTATATATATAGCATCAATAAGTAAGTTTAGAGACTATTCTCATACCCAAGATCAACAAATAAATAATATTCAAATTTTTGACTTTTCTGAAGGTTTTGATCAAATTTTTTCCAAAATCTGGTAATTAACTGCTATTTTCTAACATATGAAGTGTTAATCATCCATAAATAAAATTTCAAAATTTGGTCCAATGCCCCTTTAAAACGAACATTACAATAATATAAATCCTCAAATCAAATTATCATAAACATGGCAGTAATTTGTGAAATAACGCACACACAAAAATAAATGTAAACATCAGCTCCTCAATTTGTTTCATATTGTTCAGATGCTTTTCTTGTTCCACGGTAACACTTTATCAAACAATATTTATAAACCAAAATTGAAACTAAAACAGGTTGATCTGAAATAATTGTCTTACAATGAATATAAGTGGCTTCTTACAATGAATATAAGTGGCTCAAAGTATCAGTGGAAATTAATAAAGATCTCTAAAGTCACATTGACCTATAAACCCAAATTTTTGACAATACACACCTAAACAAGAGCCTAGATTTGATGTTGATCGATATTTGTAACTCACTTTCCAATTCAGCATGTAACTCGTCTACCTACCCCAAATAGCATTCTCTGAGTGTTTATTTGCAAAAGCCACGAGCTAACTGTACTTTTACTCCCTAGATGAGATCTACGTAAAATGCGATCTGAATACAAGAATGTTTTCTCGTTCTGTACGCTATCTACACTTTTTTATGCCTATCCGTTTGTCGAGGGAGACGATGTATAAATACGGGCAACAAAACCCCAGCATAGCTTGCACTGTACACAAAAACACCAGGAAGTGCAGGATTTACCTTGTGAATCAAGATGTTACCAAAGTGATGTTGTAAATGTCAATTGTAATTCCTCTTCTCCAAATTTTACATCACATTGTGAAGAATGGAATGCAAAATGAACACTTCTTCAAAGTTCAGTGTCATTACATTTCATCACAATTTTCTATCGACCATAAGTTGAAAATGCTCTGAACTGACTAAATTTTGTGAATTGTCACAAGCCACTGAAATAGGATGTGATTTTCTGATACAAAAATATAACGATAGACAATGGTAGAAATTAATATTAAGCAAATTGTGTAACTTTGTGCTCAAATTGTGGAATTTGCTAAAATAAATCCTTCTTGAAAACATAAGCCTGAAGAAACAAACAAAACTTATTTTCTTGTGTACTCTATTAATAGCAATAAATGCTGAATTGCTGCATATACCTAAAATATAAAATGATCCCTTTCTAATCAGTAGTTATAAGTTTGTAGTTATAACAAGATTCCTTGATGAAAACACAAATTATCAAAAGGTGCAAAGTGCAAGTTTCAACTCTAATATGAATAAATGAAGCTCATACCATTTTCCTATCAAAAACACATTATTATCAAA
>JXSR01S039169.1:10974-23545 GCA_000969725.1 Ophiothrix spiculata | reverse complement strand
GGCGCGAAACATGAAGAAAACCAAAATAATCATAGTCTTTTTACAAGATTTAATATTCTTTGAAAGTTTGAAACCGTAAACCTGCTAAAATTTGCGAAAAAAACTGTTTGTATGCTTATAAGATAACTACTGCAACACATTTGATTTTGTACAATATGATGGAAATCAGTGGAAAATGGAAAAGGTTTGCACTTTAGAATTACACTATTTTGTTGAATTTTGATTAAATGTGTTTCTGATAACTCAAAAAATCGTAATGCTGTAGTTCTTAAATTGTACAGTTATCTAAAAAAGGGCTCTTTTATAATTTGTGCCAAGTTAAAGTTCTTCAACTTCTATAGTTTTTACAAACGATCATAGTCCTACATGTGACCATTGTTTGGAACACCTGGTACATTCTGAATTTCTCATGAGCAACCGGAATGCCTTACAAAGTACTTTAAAATCTCAATATAGTGCCCCTTTTCCCATTTACCATTTTGTGCCATATTTTTTATATGGTTTAAAAGATATGAAATTGATTGCCTGTGTCTGATATATAACGAATGTAACTTTCATTTTAACATCTGATTAGTGATGTAGACCTGTTCAATGGTATTGTGGTAAGGAACACGTTTATGAGCAAAACATGAGGTGCACTATATCGAGATTTTAAAGTATGAGCCTCCCGCGCATCATACTTTTGCCCCAAAAGTATAAGTGTGAAAAAAATTAGCAGACTAAAAACTAACTAAAGGTAACATCTACTATATGAAACATAATGTACATACAACTTTCTAACGTGGGAGTGGATTGGAGTAATATTGAACGTTTAATGAAAGTATTAACAATACTTTATAACAGGTACCTTGCTTACTGTGTTATTATATACTTTGATCGGCGGGCATGTCAGAGTTTATGCGTATTACAGGTACAAATACAATCCAACACAGTTAACTATTACAAAGAGACATATGTGGCTACAATAAGATATTTACAGTATGATCCTACAATTCTAAAATTATTGATCGAATTTGATCTCGTACATCCGCTCGATTCAGTTTGTTCTCTACCAGAAATCGTAAGCTATACACGATGTTACGTTTAGCATTGTTTAGAGTGATCGGACTTTGCGCTCATTTCCCCGACAACTATGTTTCGTTTGTAGAAAGGTAGATGCGATGAAGCATTAACATCAACAAATTTAGGATTGCTGCATAAAATGTTCTTATCTAAATACCAATATCGGTTATAAGTGAAAAAAATCGCGAACTCTTACATTTCGTCCTGCATATCAGTTTCTTTCGTAGAAGCTTAAATGCAGCGTTCAAACTAGCATTGTACACGGTCTTGAAATTTTTGCCGTATGGACATAGAATCTGTACACTAACGTAACGGTCACAATTACAGTATACTGTAATAAAAGAACTCAAACAATAGAAAATGTGTGCCATTTGGTGAGTTTTTACAGAGCTAGGGAATGTGGAGAGAATAAAAAAAGTACTGATGAGACTCCCAAGTTAGTAAGCCTGTCTGTCAATGTGGACTCGGGTTTTTTTTTTTACATTGTGTACCTGTAAAATTATTATTGCTGTAATAAAAATATACAGTCAAAACCTTTATGAATTGCATTTTTACTGTATGCTGTAATTTTACCGTATTTCATGATGGGCAGATTGGATGCCTGTATAAATACGCTTAACTTTTTTACTCACATTTTTAGTATACTTAATCGTGTAATTCATAATAGTGTATTATAACATTGGCATTCTATAAATTTCAATAATAGCCACAATTTTAACGTTAGTTATATAATAGGCATGGAATGTTTAACCTAAAAATACAGTATACGGTATTTTTCAAATCCTAGCCAAGTTCGTCATTTTGATTATATTTTACAGTAATTTTCACGGTATTTTTTTTACAGTATACGATATCTTACAACAAGCTCAGGCTGCGACATTGATTGGCATTAGTGAGAATAAAACAAAAGATTAAGTTGCATACAAGAACCACGACATGATTTTCTATGTTGAACGCATATTGAGGCATTAACAGCTTAACACAAACAAGTTTAGTGCTGGTTACTTGGCGCCACGATAGCAGAGAACCGCCTGATTTAAAACACACTAAAACAATGATTATTGCGTTAAGTAATTCCAACTCAAAAATGATGATTTATAAATAATCAGCGATATTTTGGTATCATTCAAAAAAAAATCAAAATGGGCAAGTAAGCTAATTCAAATATACAAATAATAAATTTTGAGTTACATCAAAAATGACACTTAAAAAGCTAAACTCGTGATTATTTATGTTTATCTGGTTAATGATTTAATATACACAAGTACTTTCAAGGTATTCATTTGGTAGTTTTTATACATATATATAATGTTATGATGGTGACACACCACAAATTAGCTTCCCATGGCCCATTGACTTCCTGTACAAAATGGCTTCCTGAAATAGTGCCTTTCCTTAATCTAGTTATGAACTTGCCCTTTTAACCCAAAATGATGACAAAAGTACACCATGACCGCAATTTTTTCGAGATACGGGACGTTGAAAGTATTGAGGCCCAATATCACTGAAAGCAAAATATGTAGTACTAGAATTCATTTTTTAAAGCAATGATCCACAGCAATAAAAATGCAAACACAAATGGAGACTCCAATAGACAAAGACATTGTAATTGTTATATAGCTGTCATTTCCATCTACCATTAAAACAGCAAGCATTAAAACATAGAACGAATTCCATTAACATTACGAAAGAAGATTTTCAAATTACCAACATAATCTTCAAACCCTTGCCTCTTATGATATTCAAAAGTATAAATCCACGAACAAAAATCTTCTTAAGTATAATGCCTTTTTATCTAATATGTGTTTTTTCTAAGAGATTTACGCAGTCCACGCAGACATCAGTCTGTCGTGCGTATTGTTAGAGAGACATAAATTCAATTTACACCCGTACGCAACGCAGTGAAAAAATCAGCAAATATTATACATGTAGAGTTATAAAATCTTGTGTCTTCAACAAATACAAATTGTCAGTAATTTGTTCTAGGAATACAAAAAAAAAAATCTTCTTCGTGTTTTCTTAGTGTTTTCCCTACGCGTGATATGATGTTTAAACATAACAACGTCATTTAACAATTTTATCCAAAAGCTATTACATTTCCGTTATTTTTAAGTTATTTTAAACCTGAACTTTCAATGCTACTTTATCAACAAAACCGCAACTAAAATTAGATATCATATTTTTTGCTTAAGTTAGTATAATTCACAGATTATTGAATAAAATATCATTTTCATTCATGAAAATGTTGATACTACATCTGTACAAAAATAGAAACGTTTATATCAATGGGAATAGAATCGGACATCTATTTTTAAACCTTCAGTTACGTTTGAATAATCAATAATGTTTCTAAGAATACTTTTACAACGACGTACATGCAAACGGCTATTTTTTCTTGTCTCATTTACATGTATGTACCTAAATGCTGGCTATGGAAGATGTACTCTCCTAAAGGCATTTGTCGTCATCAGCTGGTTCAGTTCTATTTTAAGCTCCACGCGGGACTCACCAGTATCGATTTGTTTCTAATATGCACGTCATAATATCTTGTACCTCGTGCTTGGTCAAATGACGTAAGCAATTTCAGTTGTTTCGGCTCCAGTGATGATGTCATAACTGCCGCTACGACACAATTACGCTTTCGTCATTCTAATATTAAATGAGAGGTCGATCCTCGTCACTGGAAAAAATGTACGGGTATAATGGATTGCAATGATACCCAGTCGCGATACATGTCATAACAGGTTACTGCTAGTCACTTAACGACATACCCATAATTAACATCTCCATATCGACCAATCACAGCGTAGATACCCAGTGTTATTAATACCCGTCAGCTTTAATGAGCTCATGCGATTGCGCATCACCAACTCTTCCTCACTTCAGGGTACCAGCAATTAATTTGGTTTTACCGTTGTTTTCACTTATAGCTACTCAATACAACTAGTGTCGGTGTAAGAGTTATTTGCGCAGGAAAGAACGCACAAAGCAGACAGTCATCTTATACGTCATAACAACTGATATTGCATACGAGAAACGTGAAGCGACGGTTGATTGACGCCAGAACCGTCTGCCGTATGGACATGATCATATTGCTGTAACTATCCATCTCCTGGTTTCTCTTTCGCTCACGCTCTCTCGCACTCGTTGTTTGTTTCGACCGGATATGAAGACTTAAGCCAGGGTTATTTTTCGGATTTACAGATTAATACTCCTGTGTATTCTAGATGCTGTAAAAAAATCGCCACAATTCTTTTGTGGTATCATTTGAGTAAACACACAGTAAATCATTCGTACAAAGTGTTCAAAACAACTCGTGCTATGTGGTACACAGCTCCGATATCACAGCTGTTTTGTTTTAATTATCGCTCAATAGGAAAAAAACATTAATGCATCTAATACCGTGTTTATTCAAATGTAAATACCATAACAGTATAACACCATCGGTCATCTACCATATCAGCATGCAATGTACAATCTACCACTACAACATGTACAACGAGTGTAAGCTTTCCCATTCCAGCGGCTACATGCATGATGCATAATATATAAATTACGTGGTGTATAAACATACATGTAATATATTGGAAGAATATATTCATGCATGAATAGTTTCATCTTCGTACCCTGTATCTATTTCGGTTATCTGCTAATATGTTTTCTTGTTTATTTGTTTGTTTATTAGGGGGGTGTTTGTTTGTTTGTTTTCGTTTGATTGGTGGTTTGTTTGTGCTCCTAATTTGATGAAACCAAAGATCGGATATATATCATATGTTTTGTAATTATTTTTAGGTACACCACACATAATTTCAAGTATGAAATATGATAGTGTAAGGTGACATACGTAATTTTGATACCTCTATATATATTACAAAGGGTAAAGTATTTACAAATTTCTGGGAGTATTATTTGAAGATTGCTTTACATGAGTTCATATTGTTTCAAAACCTTAAGGAATAGAAGTATTTGTGCCAGAACAAAAAAGCCAAAACATTTTGTCCCGACTGTACTAAGAATAACGGACCCGATATTATACTCGTTATGCCTTACCTTAACTATGCCATATGATTTTTAGTGTGAAAATACGAATTATGGTCCTTACCAGTTATGATGAGCAGATTGTGAGAATGCCCTTAACCTAGATAACGCATACGACCGCGTCACATGACTATTTCAGACACAGCACAAGTATCTGTACATGTCCATGTGTATGGAGGTTTTTAAAGATTCATCCAACTGTTAAACACGTTTATCTATTATGATATAGAAAGTCCGAACTTGTGACACGGTCATAATTTTTCACAGTTTACTAGACTTGACCACTGATAGTACGATCATTTTGCTGAGTGGCCTTTTGCTAATATAACAAATTGCAAGGGCTCATTCCACGGAAAATGAAACCTTTTTTAACTTCAAGCAAGCAAAATATAAGCTTTTTTATTCGACCACTTAATAAGATGTTAAGCAGGGTTTTCAGTCATACGTTTGTTACTAGTATTTGGTGCGTAAAAAGTATTTCCCAAACATATAAATCATAAAGTTTTTCTCTCCGTGCATGAAAAGGCGCATGTTTTAATTCAAAAATGTCACGAACGTTACACAAAAGTTACACCAACATGTCACAAACGTTACCAAAAACAAAAAATCTTGACGATTGAATTTCCTAAAACTTTTATGAAATTTTGTAATAAGTTATCAATTATCTGTGTAAAGCGCAATAAAAAATCGCAAACACGTCAGACAAATTTTTTCCTTTGAAGTCAGTTAGAGAAAAACACATTTCAATGCGATGTCACAAACGTTACGGAACGTTACATAAACTTAATTCAGGTTTTTGGCTATCAATTACAGTACAGTGAGCACCATTTAATATCATTAATAAACTAGTGGATATAATGTTTATGCTAGGTTCTGTTGCCATTTAAAAGCGAAATATTTCATTTTTTGGTCACAATCGAGTTAAAATGGCGGCTTCCAAGTCATCGTGATGTTACGGTGGTCACAACCCGTTGTATTTGCAAGCATGCATGCAAAAACATAGGCAAAATTTGGGGTTGCATTGTGTAAGTATTGTCCTGTTCGAATTTGGGAGCACACAGACATGACCTACCACGTTTAGTACATGAAGACCTTTTTAGTAAAGTTCTGGCTGCGATCGGGCTATATGGTTTCATCGTCTGTCGCACGTGCAATGTGCGCATTCTTGGAGTTTTCCCCTGTCACTTCTTCTATGGACGACGCACCTAAAATGTGTGTACCACGCACGTTTTAGGTGCTTGGTCATTGACTTTTCTATAATTCCCCACTTCATCACTCAAATGAGCACACAGAATTTACGTGGACCTTACATGTACAGAGTAAGCACACAAGTGCTGCGTACTAACAACGCACCGTTACGCACGATAAGCCTACTGATTTCTACTATTTATATCAAAGTAAAATCCGAGCCAGGCGTGATGTACGGACAACGTACGTACAGTGCTGTGATGTAAACCTGCTCATGTTTGTCCCACTTGCAGAAGCCAGGGGATCACTCTCAACATGACTGGCTACGCACGCTCATCCATAAAAAACGTCTTTAAAAAAGGTCTCATTTTCAACATTCGATAGCGTCGCAAAAATGAATAAGATATTTGCTCATTTTATCTTTCATTATTAATTTCTTCATTTGTGGCTTTTTTATAAAAATATTATCACATAGTTTACCTAAAATGTCAGCTTATTTAGTCTTTATTTCGTTCCTACTTATGTTCACAATCACCATTTAGGGACAGTATCATACACCATTTATATATATTTCTGGTATCATTTTACGCCATTTAGTTGTGATTAGGGTCCTTTTTGGAGAGCTGTGGACACGGGTGGTAGCCATTTATGTGCTGAGTCATCCCCCGGGCTTAGAAGGTGTAAGCAAAGACGCCGTGCGTGAACCAACACGTTTAAGTACGACCTCCGCATGATAATGTGGCAACGTCACGGAGATCGTACTTTGTAAATACACGACCAAAGCACTGGTGCGCAAACGTACACGATGCGCGCAACCACTCACGGCCAAGCATTGCGTGTTGACTTACACCGCGAAAAAACCTTGACGTTAGCCGCTATAATCCATATGTGTCCCGCCGCGGCAAAAGGATGCAGTTGTCGTCTCCTACATGTAGCTCATTGTAGCATATCATATGTATACTAGTTGTATACATCAGATATGCTACAATAGGCAACATGTACGAGGCGACAACTGCATCCTTTTGCCGCGGCGGGACACATATACGTAAAAGAGTCCAATTTTGCCTATTAAGATATAGGCCTACCCTCAATCTCAGTTTCAGTCTGTTTTATTTATCGGTCTGATCGGAGAATTTAAAGTTCTGAAATAGGCGTATATTCAAGTTTGCAGTGCTATTCATCTGGAACAATAATGTTATTATTTATATCTATGGATCATAGCAGCAGTGCGTTTGGGTTGAAATTTCGGGAAAATGACTTCCGTCCAGATATCATAAAAATTCACTTCCGCAAAACGCGAAATACATCTTGCGTGTACCTTGTTCCCATTGTCGTTCGTAATTAGCTCAAATAATTAGCAGATCAAGAAAACGTTATGTGACAAGATAACGACCCGTACTTTTGCTCTGCAATTATCCAGGTGAGGTCATGTGACCGATCGTCTTTTTATGGTTTCAAACTCATAATCAAATTGCAATCACTTATATTCGGCTGATGAGAAGACGTCATGGAAATTGATTGATGCAATCAGCACACGGGAACAATTTACAGAACATATTCTTGAAATTAATAAAGTTGCGGTCATAATAGTAGTAGATGTGTTTTTTGTCTGAGAAAATGCGCAGATGATCCCTTCTAGTCATATTCCAATCACTTAAATTCAGTATCGAAGTGATTACGTAACTCAACCAGTTACTGGATCACGCACATCCCTTGACAACGGTAAGTGCAATACTTTTGTGTGGTGATCATTTCGATCATGGTTCAAAAAAAGAAAGCGTGATCCAGTTGTCTGGGTGATAATCGGATGACACGTAACACTTCGATACTGAATAGGTTCAACAAGGTCATTGAAAGATTGATAATACACCACTATTATCCTGTATTATTCGGTCTACTGCCAATTCGTCTTGCTGATGATGATGGTGGAATACTTGACTATGTCATTAATGTATTGTGTTGTACGTTTAATCACCGTTAAATCCTCTTAAATTTGCTATTTCTATTGATATAAGATGTATTTTTTTATAGCCCCATATTCTATTCACAGGCAGTTTCTGTCTGGAGGATTATCCCCTGAAAAGAACAAAGACTGGGATCAACAAGACCATTAAAGTTCTTGGAAGTTTTTTCCCAGGTGTGCGAAAGACATAACCGATTTAAATAGTTAACTATTGAAATACTGTGATTAATACCATGATTATTATAAAAGTTGACCACAACTTAACTTTTCAGGCAAGAGTCCTGGAAAATGTCCCTGTGTGCTGAGGGCATTGGTCTTACAACTATCCTTGGATTACAATCAGGCTAATTATTTCTGATGAAGGGATGTGTCCCGGATGTGTCATAATTAACGCAAGTTCATTTATTGTAATTAATTTATTGTAATTAACAACATCATTGTCACGAAGCATCATCGTGATGATTTTCTCAGCCATCTTTTGTTGTACAAGTTTTTACGTTTTGTTTAATTAATTACCTACGTACATAAATATTGTTCATTAACATGATTAAGAATGTGTTTTATACACCCGGAAATGTCTAACAATGATGTAAAATGTTGAACACTGTTGCTTAAGGTGGACATTTATTCATTTTAAACCAAAAATTCAATATTTTTCTTCACAGAAAGTTGAAAAGGCAGTAAAAATAACTGGAATTTGTTGCATACACTGTTAGAAAATTGTCCGTTAATTTCCGGATATTTTCCGGCAGTGGCAGAATTTCCAGACTTTTTACGTAAATTTACAGAATTTCTGTAAATTAACGGAACTTTGACAGTAATTTAACAGAAATGTGTCTCATATTATGGGAAAAAAGGTGTATTTTAACAGAATTTTCCGTAATTTGAAATTACGGAACGAAAAAAAAAGGCCGGAAATTTTGCTGCCGCAATTTTTTGAAATATTTCCATAAATTTACATTTTTTACGTTTTTTGCTTTTTATTTCTATTGTTTTCTAAAACAGATATTCCGTAAATTTATGGAAAATCCGTTTTCTTAATTTACGGAGATTTCTAACAGTGTAATAAAGTTTTGAACCGATTCTCAAAATTTAATTTCATTTTTGTTGAAATTTTGTTAATTTTGAGCTCATTTGGTATTTTTAGTAAATTCAGATTTGTGCAAAAATGAGGGCGCTATACATATTTCAAATTATTTTGCTAAAAATGATAAATAAAATTTTCTTGACGTCAGATGCTTCATTTGCATAATTTATTACGGTATTACACACCACCATATCACTTTTACATCCTAAAATGTGTTTTTATGAATAGCGCCATCTATTTTGACACTTAGAAATAAAATGGTCCTATTTCTATTTGGTTCAAACAACAGTGTGCATGTCATATTGGCTTTGTGACGCAATAAATCAAAGAGTGTTCTACGCAGATCAGCTCGACCCTTCACATATGCATTTACAATATAAAAAAATACAATGTGTATACATGTACTTGCGATGGCGTACGATTTTTCTGCGATAACCCTGATGAGAATTCTTTTTTTAAACACTCATGGGTTATTATACGCTGCGGAAGTAAAATGTCAGAATCTATGCAAATCTCTCGTTGCGAAAGACGCTTTAGGCCACTGGCATGACTGGTTCCAAGTAAATATGGTGGGCATCTTTACCACTACAGGTTAAGCCTAAGGGGAACAATTTCTGTTGTACTTTAGTACTTTTAAATCAAAATGAAGCAAAAGTTAGCATTATTACGTCAGTGTGTTTTGGAAAAGAGTCTTCCAATATACCCGAAGGGCATCCCTATCATTAATGTTTGCAGTTTGTGAAAACAAGCGAGTAAACATGTGTGTATGCACGTCTCGTAATACAGAGGTTGTGGGTTCGAGCCCCGGGCCAGGCGGTTTACGTCTCCTTGTTTCCTTGGGCAAGAAACTTTAGTCACGTTAAGCCGTTGGTCCCTTGTGCGAATGCTCCTTCTTGGGACGCTGCATACAGTGTATACCTGGTGAGTCTATAGACCAGTTTCGTATGTCCCATAATGCATCTTGAAAGTACCACAAATACAGACATTTCTATGCGAAAGCCCATATTACTTCGTTGTGCGCATGACGTCATTTGCGCAGGATGTAATAATATGGTCAACTGAGCGTTTACGGTACTTTCAAGATGCATTGTGGGACATACGAAAGTAGTCTTTTGCATTAATACGTGTTATAAGTGGACCCTTATCGCATGACCACCTCTTCTTTAAGGCTCTGTCACACATCACGAAACATACGAATAACGTACACTGATTTAGTAATCGAGATACATGTATTTCAATGACAGAAATTCGTACGTTATTCGTACGTTACGGTGAAGTGTGACGGAGCCTTAGAGTATCATCATGTTTTAAACAATAAACAACTTAATACTAATTCAATTTAATTGACATTCTTTGCATTTAAACGAAGATTAAATGACCCATCTAATGGGCTAGATACACTTCGTCATTTTTGTAGTTTGTAGACATTTTCATTCAGAATTTTTCTCGAGGTAATTGGTTTTTTAAGAGTGGTATGAACTTTCATGCTGAATGAACATTTTCCATGTACAATTTCACCATTGTGTTAAACACAACCATCATTAGCTTACCACGAATAGATCTAGCTCATGGAATCGATATCAAACATTATACTACCCATCAGTAAGCACTTGAAAATGTGAAATGGGGTGAAAATAGGTCTCCATTTCATAACGTGACAATTTAGAATGAAAATCCTCATTAAGAATGAATAGTTTACTACATTGTAGAAAAATTACACCAATTATAAAATTCTGAATGAAAATGACTACAAAAATGACGAAGTGTATCTAGGCTTTAATGGAAACAAATGTTCTCTGTTGTAGGTTTTATTCTTCTAACAACAAAAGAAAACATTTGCATGTCTTCCATATCGGCATGACCAATTCTTGATTTATGATCATGTGCACGTCAGGAATGTTGTACTAAAATTGTACTCTTTTTAGGAAGTGTTTTAAAGGGCAAAGGAAATGAAATTTTAAGTTTACATTGAAATAAAAGTGGAATCTAAAACAATGTATTTCATGATTATCTGAGGCTCTGTTTTAGTGGTATAATGATAATTAACATAATTTTGGGTCAAATCTAGCTGGAGGGACTAAAACACGTTCAATCTTTCGCAAGCGATGACATTATTTGTGGCAAAGATTTAGCTGTGAAATACTGATGATTAGAATGATGAATTGAATAGAGCTCTATTCATTAATGTCTATTAAAACTCAATATAACATAAATGATGTCACAGCTATTGTGTTCTTTTTATGGCCCTGTTTTGGGAAATAGAATGTTCTAAAAAGACTAGGGATAGGTCTATCACTCCATTTCCATTGTCCTTTAACCCTCGTCTAACCAAACCTTTTTGTAACACGTCTAACCAAGGGGGTTGTTGCAACCCCCTTAATTTTTAGAACGGAACACCCTATGAACTTGGTTTTGCTATCAATAGATAGGTATGGTCATCCCCTATCTAACGATACCAAGATCACAAAAATCGGCCAAGGTGTTACGTAATTATGACGTCATAAAGGTCTTTCTGGTCGAAAATGGGAATTTTGGCAAAAATGGCGACCAAAATCAATTGTTTTTTAAATAACGGAATTTCATCGGGGTTTTTGCAAATAAAGAAGGCAAATGATAATTCTAACAGATTTAAAATTGTCAAAATTGTCACCGGGTTGCAACCCCCTCCCCCTACATTCCAACTTTGACGACCTACCTACATCCCCCCCCCCCTAATTTTTCATCAAAATGACCGCAAAGGATGTAAAAGAGATTGCCCAAAATCCTGAGATCGGCTGCTTTTGCGTTTTTATGCAACTCCCCCCTGGTTAGACGAGAGTTGAGGTCATAGTCGGGTTTTCATTGGCCATGGCGGCATCGGCCACACGATAATGGAGCGACGATTGCCTTTCGACGGCCAATATAAAACGGAAACTTCGTTTTCATTTCATTTTCATTTATTTTTTTCATCACATCATACACAAGAAAATACATATTAAGTATGCAAGTAAGTATAAAAATACAATGATGTGTAATTTTGTAAAATAATATATACATCTGAGTATAATAGAAGACGATTCACACACGTGTATGAGAGACATGGATGCCTCCGAACACGCTAGGCGTGTGGGCGGAGGCACCCAGTTAGCATGGTTAGAACATATTTATATAATTGATATAACTGGAATTAAACTGTAAGTTGCATACATTGAGGTAGACAGAATTACAAAGAAAGCAAGACAAGACAAAACAAA
>JXSR01S039164.1:0-11906 GCA_000969725.1 Ophiothrix spiculata | reverse complement strand
ATAAATTAGCAGTCTTGAATTTCTGGAACCAAATCCTTTCATTTGCGCATAAACATAAAGTCTAAATAAATTTCTGCACATTTGTTTAAATTTCTACGTCTAAAAGACGTGAAAATCTCCTATAGCTTAACATGGGGAAAAATAGCTTATGAATAATTAAGTAGGTTCAGCTCTATGGGAATTTTACGTGGGGTTTTGACACGGCTTAGAAAATAATAAATTTCAGTGGTTACGGAAGGTCAAAAATTGCAAGAAAGTTTGATTTATTAATGTTAGATAAATATAGCATGTACACAAACAGGATTTTCCCAAATATAATGGATAATTTGATAAAAACAAGGCGATTATGTCTGATGTAATAGGTGCGCAAACACTTTTGACCGGGAGTGTATATTCTCAATGTAATTTCATTTATAATGCCTAAAATATTCTATCCTTTCTTTCTTCTCTGTGGCCATCGCATTGTGGATGGAGAGGACAGTATGCAATCATTGGTTTATGTTTTATTATGATATTTGGAGTCTGGGACTTGACAGGCTTTGCTTACTTCTCAGTTCTCCTCAACAATGTTGTACTTACAGTTAAATAATGTTTAGTATATTTTAAACATGTAGATGTCTTTATTCTGTAACTTTGCATTTGTGGAAGAAATAAATCTTATACTCTTAAATTATGCTGAAACCACCCCTTTTTCCAAAAACGTAGACGCCATCTGTGGTACAAAATCAGACCCTTTTATGCCATTTTAATGATGAGCACGAGTACCAATTTCCATCTTGAGCGGTCCCCCGGGCCCTAAAGAAGAGACAGGTATATTTTCTACATACCACCACTTAGCAAAGGGAGACCTATTCTATATCAATCAAGTCTTAGAATATGATGATGTTGAGTTAATTGTCTGCTGACCCAATTGCCAAAGATCAATGTACTCAGGAATCTTGTAACCGCCTGCTCAGCAGTCAGCCGATGATGATGATATAAAATCTTAAACATTTCTTCCGTTAATTTCTTTTTTTTCTGTGTAATTTTTTTCAGGGAACTCAAAGAACAATACAACATAGTAGCAATCCCAAAGCTTATCATTTTATCACCAAATGGCGACGTCATTTCCACTTCTGGAAGAAAGGAGGTGCAATCGAGAGGTGTGGTTTGTTTTAACAGCTGGGCAAGAGGAACAGATTTAGCGGACAAATTTAAATAGGCCAATCCAAATTGAAGTTTACAGAACCATTTGTGATCTGTCCACTACAAATGAACCAGAAAGTTGGCCTAGTTAGCCCAGGGCCGTATGAAGCAAAGGGAGGGGGCAGGAAGTGCCCCTGGCTCAAAATAGTTGGATAAAAGTCATAAAATCTGGACAATAATTTTATTGATTAGGCGACGGAAAAAAAACCTGTTTTACGGGCTTGACTGACCCAAAATTTGAGCATTTGAGGATTTTTGTTGTTTTAGATTTGCCAAAATCATGTAACAATTTTGTTTAAAAGTTTTCTTTGTAAAAAAAATTCAGTTTTTCTCCCAATTTTTCAGATTTTTTTGGTTATTTTAGGAAAAAAATAGAAAAAAATTACCTGACAGACAGACCTTACTTGAAAGGTCAGCCTGCCCGTAAAACAGGTTTTTTTGTGTCGCCGCATAGACAAATAAGTATAGCTCCAGTCCACACCAAGCATTATTTCAGGTTCTTACCCTGGTCACATAGCCTTGCGGCGAGGTTATGATGTGTTTACGGTATCAATTCAGCAGACGCTGATCGGACACCGGCCTGTGTCCGACCGGTGTCTGGACAGTGTGTGTGCTGTAGAGACGCCGGAAGCATGCCACAAGAATTTAATTCCGAGTTAAAACCTTGTGATTTGTATACGATGTCTTCAGTTATGGTCACATAACCACCAGTGTCCGACCAGGTATCGCAATTATTGACCTGTGTCATACCGATGTCACACCAGCCTTGCGGCTTCTTGCGTCTTATGTGACCAGGGTGTTAGCGACAACCTTTAAGGGGTGCTGAACCTTGAGTAGCCCACATAATAATAATATTTATTCAAATCACTTGCAATTTACAAACATATGTATATATAAATACATTTTTATAAACAAAACAAGTACATTTAAGATACACAAACAATATGCAAGTAATTTAGGAGAAATGAATGGGTTTAAAGAAAACCCAAAACACAAAGTGCTCACTTATCCTGTACATTAATTTAAGGAACATATAATAAAATAACTGGAAATATATAATATATGCAAAACTGAACAAAATTAAATTACAGTTAAACCTCCTAAAAGGAACATGAAACAAATCAACTGTACAAATCTATGAAAAATGACCTGCATTTAGATTTGAATGAAGACAGATCAAGGCATTCTTTAACATCAGAAGGAATTTCATTCCATAGACGTGGAAGAGACACAAAAAGGGAATTGAAAAAAGAAGAACTCCTGGCTGTTACATGCAACAATCTAGAATTATTAAGGCTACTTGTATGCACCATTTTGTCAAAAGAATGAGGAAACAAGCCATTCATTAGTTTGAACCCAAATACAAGTCTGTGGAATTTGCAGGAATCCTCAAGTTTTAATAGACCTAATTTGGTGAGCCTTTCTTCGTATCCAGGCCTGCATTCCCATTCAACATCAAATGAATTTCTATAAAATAAAACACGGGTAATTTTCCTTTGAACCCTGTCCAACCTATCAATATGATTTCCCTGAAATGGAGCCCAAACACAAATACAATAAACAACATGTGGTAAAACAAGAGACTTGAAAAGATTCAAAAGAGCATTAGAAGACATGTTTTTGGTACACCTAATGATAAAGCCAGACAACTTGGAGATCTTATTTGTGACATTGTTGATATGAGCACCAAATGAAAGATCTTTACTAAAAGTCACACCCAATAATTTGAAATCACTAACTTCATCAAGAGTTGCATCTCCCATTGAATAAGAACTACAAAATTTTGGAGAGTCAGACCGAGTCATGTGCATAACAGAACATTTAGAAAGATTTAGAGGGAGCCTATTGGCCACAGACCACTTGAACACATTTTCAATATCCTGCTGAAGAATACCATGATCACTGTCACTAAGAATGGGAGGTACTATAGAGTGATCATCAGCAAATTGAAATAAAGGAGAAGAAACCACATTATTTATATCATCAACAAACAAAGAAAATAAAATGGGGCCTAGGACAGAACCCTGAGGTACACCAGAAGTTACCGAACTCCAATCAGACAAACATACATATACGCACCATCGCTGCCCATATCAGCTCCCCGACGTTCGTTCAGGTTTTAACAAGACAATTAGCACTTAGTTCCTTGTCCAAGAGAATTTCAAGCTAACGAAATAAGCACACTCAACTTTTTTGGCACCAGTAGGGTTCAAACTCAGAACCTTCCGGAAGCACTGTATATCCATTGGGAGGAGTAGGTCTGATATCAATGAAGTTTGCCTTCTCTACAGCTTGTTGGTGATGCATCACTGTGCATAGTCACATTTTATAATTGAATACAAGAATGCAAGACTGACCCAAGTCAGCTAGGGCTACCTTGCGCGTGAAGGACTAAAATGAATGTTTGTTTGTTTGTTTGTTATTTATTCAGCACATTCCGGAGAACAATAAACAATTATAATAGAGATACAATGGAACAAATTTAAAAAAAAAAAAAAAACAGTTTAAAATCAAACACCAAATCCGAAATGTGCACGGATGACCCATTAAGTCTGGCTACCTATGCAAATTTATTTCCAATGGGGTCCGACACAAAAACAAGGACAGAGGTGCCTGATCCAAACAAGGACAAAAACAAGAAGGAGGGACAACCAGTGGAAATAAGTCTAGACATAGGCTGCCTGCTCATGGGTCAATGCGAATCTGCACTGTAAGTGCCCTTTATGTATTCGAAAGTTGTCAAAATCCATGGACTTGGGTCAGTGTTGCATACATATGTTGTTTTATTGAATGTATAATAAGTAGTCAAAAATATCCTCTTGAAATTGGAAGATAATACCTATTGGTGTTAGGTGTAGGTTCCATCTATTATTGCTAAGAAATTGATATTGCAATTTTGTAGCAATATCTTTAAAAAAATAAATAAAACAAAAACTAAGAAGGGAATTTATGTGCTGAGCATAATATTCCGGGGGGGGGGGTACTCAAATTTGGTTACGGTAGGGGTGTCCCACAGGGAAATGTTAAGTTCCACCCATTTATATACCAATTTGCAAGATAAATGGACCCATCCATATACCAAATGCCCAAATTTTGAGTCAAATTTATACAAAAATTGAAAATTTCTGCGACAATTTACTCTAATTTGGAATGAATTTAGGATGGTTCTGGAATTTTGGAAAGATTTTTGTTTGAAATTTAGAAAAAGAAATCCAAAATTTGCGCCGCACCATTTTTGCGCAAATTTCAGAAAATTTTGAAAAACAGACCCATCATCAAAATACCACATTTTGCAAAGTAAAAGGACCCATCGGCATACCAGACAGCCTGATTTTGCTACCCAATTTCGGGGCATATCCTCGTAATCAGTTCTGTACTAAGTACTCCTCCCGGGCATAATATCTTGTTTCTCAATACTAAAATCATTTGTTTATCACTTTATTAAATTGAATACGCCAGAATAAGAACATCCCAACTTCAATAGCTCCCTTCTGTTAAGTTCTGTAAAATATAAATGCATACAAATCTCTGAAATTGCTTTCAAATCACTAAAAAGCATTTCCATGTCTTTATCCCAATCATAGTGTCACATTTGACCTTGTAGTTGACTTTTTTAGACATTGTTAGATAATTTTCTTGGCATATAGTTGCAGAGGGGCGCTCATGGAGTTGGGATTTTCTTGTAATGGCTGTTTAAAGGTGTAGGTTACAATCACATTCTCATCCCCCAGGGCTCAACCGGAAGTAGTATATTTTTTGATGCCAAATGAAAGCCCATATTTTTCTGATTATGAATCCAAAATTTCACCTCCAAATTCTTAATAGTTTCGGAGATATAGCACAAAATGTAAGATTAATTGGTATACCTATTTTCCATTTCTTTTGTATTTACATAACAGCCTCATCCCCAGGGTTGCATACTTTCTTTTGCCTCTCAAGAGAAAACAAGACAAAAGCTGAGGTTAAAACCATGCACAATGCATTTCAGAGATCAAGGTTAATCAGTTAAAAGTAAATTATACACATCCTAAAAAAAGGAACCTACACCTTTAAAGGGACTGGCCTAGATTCTTCCCACTAATTTTTTACCTACATATTTTTTTACATGAATCGGTAGAACATGTTTATAATATAATCTACAAGTAGTTTTCCATGATTTTGAGGAATATTGGAGAAAATTGCAATTCTTTACCTGCTTTTATTTTTTTCGCCGGCGAAAAAAAAAAAGATGTGAAAACAGTGTTTCTAGTTTCAAAATTTAAAAAGATTTTGTTTCTACACATGTGATGGGTAAAAAAATTATTTTTGATGAAATTGTTTCTCATTTAATATGTATTAACAATGTCTAAAAAAGTCAATTACAGGGTCAAATATGTGACACTATGATTAGGATATTGACATGGAAATGCTATTTTAGTGATGTGAAAGCATTTTCAGAGATTTGTATGCATTTACATTTTATAAGTATAATTAACAGAAGGGAGCTATTGGAGTTGGGATGTTCTTATTCTGGCGTATTCAATTGTTTATGTAAATTTAAGAATTTAACCACTTTCAAAGTAGTCTGGGCCTATTTTCCAGTATATGTATAATTTCTTGATGTATATACTGTCTTATTGCAGTTGTGGAAGGAAGAATAAATTATATTATTATTGTAATGGTGATGTCAGTTTAGTGACTTTTTGTAAAGAACGAACAATTATTTTGGTCAAGAAGTGCCCAGATATTTGGTACAACATTTGCTAGAAAGTCTTACTAACATTTGCTTGGTAACATAATGAACTCTTATATGTGACCCGTCATATCGAAAGGTACGAAAGGTATATAATCTTTCAGATGACACAAAACTGAAAATTGTGTCATCTGAAAGATTATATTTGAAGCTTTAAAATGACACCTTGCTTTTGGTTATTGGATGTTCGGTTGCAAAATTACATCCAATTTGGTAAAAGGCATCGGGCTGATTCAGAAAACTACAATTCTGAGATAATCGATTTTTATGTTTCTGTACTGGTAAAACTTGAATGGAGAAAGGATTTTTAATTTTATCTCGGTTTTTAAAACGTTTGTCTTATGTTTTGGATGTTGGAACCTGATTAATATGATAGAATAACTTCAAAGGTAACGTGTCTGATGAAATTAGAAATTCGACCTTGGACGTGATTTTTGACCATGCTCAACTTCATTGGCCCATATCTCGTAATTTACTTTTACGTTTCGGTATGACTGGGTCACATATACTTCAATTATAGGATCTATAAACAAATGTAGTGGGTCTGTTTTCTCATTTTTTTCTTTTTACATTAGTTTTTGAAATATTGGGGAAAAAAGAGGTCAAAAATTACAATTTTCAACCAACAATCTTGATTTTTCACCCATTCGGTAATATTATAAAGATTGAAAACAAAGTCAAAAATATGAGGAAAACAAATCATAGACATCTGTTTGTTTGTTTCTAGATTTTAAAAGAAAAAAAAGTTAAAATATCCAGAGAAAAAACGCACCAGCTTCATGGCTCTATGGGCAAATTCAAATATTTATGTTAAAAACATTATTAGTCTTTAAGCCTTAAAGGAGCATGGTCCGATTGCTTCAACATTATTTCAAACTCTTCGAGATATTGGTACCAAAATAGTGCTCATATTTTTCTCATAACCAATGTGAAATTTCACGGCTTGGGTATGTTCTGTTTTTGTGATACATATGAAAATGTGTCTACTTATGGTAACCATAATTAATTTTACACAGTCACGTGTTTAGTATTTATCGTCCCAGGTCACATATAGGCAGCTCTGAAATACAAAAGTGTCCATAAAATCAAAACGGTTTGACCGATTCAGCTGAAATTTGAAATATCTAAAGTTGGGAGATAGATGAACTGAACATGGGTACAAGGATATAAAGCTATAACAATACACACTAGCATACGAGATCAGAACTGATGCTACCGTATTTCTAATACATAATCAAATAAGGGAAAGGGAGAAATACACATCGTACGCTAGAACATTAATAACAATCAGAACATTAATAACAATCAGACAAATCACAAACAGGCCAGGATTTAATAAAATAAATCCTGGCCTGTTTGTGATTTGTCTGATTGTTATTAATGTTCTGATTGTTATTAATGTTCTAGCGTACGATGTGTATTTCTCCTTTCCCTTATTTGAAATTTGAAACTTAGACCTTTTTAGTGGTCATCTTTCATAACATTGAAAATTAAGGACCAAGTGTACTTTAGGGCCCATTCAGAATTTCAGGGTTAGGGTTTTAGGGTTAGTGTTAGGATTAGGTTTAATTTAGGGTTAGGGTTAGGGTGTAGGGTTAGGGTTAGGGTATAGTTTTTGATGGGACCTAAAGTATACTTTTTCCAAAACTTAATGTTGACCAAGCTCCTTTAAGCAGTGCAACTTATGATTCAAGCATGAGATATGCAAATTGAGTATCAAATTTGCATATTATATATGCAAAACATTGGTTTGATTACCATCTCTTGAACCAAACAACCAACTGTCATGGTGTTTGATGAAATGATAAAACTTTATAATGATAAAGCCCTGGTCAAAGTGATACATAGGCATACAAGGGAGAGGGGTTTGCGCGCCAGTCCGAAGGCTCGCTAGTCCAAAGGCTCGCTAGTCCGAACATGTTATTCAATGGAGAAAATATAACCATGTAAAAGGCTTGCTTGTCCGAAAAAAAGTTTGCTAGTTGGAATTTTAAAAACGGCTCGCCAGTCTGAATTTAAATAACAGCGCACTAGTCCAAATTTCAAAATGGGCTCGCTAGTCCAAATAGAAATATAGACTCGCTAGTCCAAATTTCAAAATAGGCTCACTAATTCGAATGTTAAAATAGGCTCGCTAGTCCAAATTTTAAAGATAGCTCGCTAGTCCAATTTTTGAAAAATATAATACAAATATGCACATTTTTTCTTATATTCCAACTAGTGAGCTGTTTTTAAAACTCGGACTAGCGAGCCTATTTTAAAATTCGGACTAGCGAGCTGCTATTTATATTCGGACTGGCGAGCCGTTTTTAAAATTCGGATTCGCGAGCTGTTTTTGATATTCGGACTAGCGAGCCCTTTTTATAAAACGGACTGGCAAGCCTAAATAATAATTCAGACTTGTGAGCTGTTGAACCAGCAAGCTGTCTGACTTGGGAGCTGTCCCCAAGGGAGATGACAAAACAGTATTTCTTAAAAAAGTAATTTTGGGCAGCCACTGTGAGAAGGAACCTCACTTGAAACGGTTAACAGCCTGCTAGTTCGAAGGTTCACTAGTCCGAAAAATGAGATAAGGTTCGCTAGTCCGAAAGCGTATTTTCCTATACCTGAGGGTTCGCTAGTCCGAATTTGAAAAAAGGTCCGTCAGTCCGAAAATAGGGTTCGCTAGTCCTTATTTGAAAAAAGGTTCGCTAGTCCGAAAATGAAATAAGGTCAGCCAGTCTGAAATTTAAAAAGGTCCGCTAATCCTAAGGTTCGCCAGTCCGAAAATGAAATAAGGTTCGCTAGTCTGTAAATGAAAAAAGGTCCGCTAGTCCGAAAGCGTATTTTCCTATACCTGAGGGTTCGCTAGTCCGAATTTGAAAAAAGGTCCGTCAGTCCGAAAATAGAAAAGGTCCGCTAGTCCGAAAGCGTATTTTCCTATACCTGAGGGTTCGCTAGTCCGAATTTGAAAAAAGGTCCGTCAGTCCGAAAATAGGGTTCGCTAGTCCTAATTTGAAAAAAGGTTCGCTAGTCCGTAAAATGAAATAAGGTCAGCTAGTCCGAAATTTAAAAAGGTCCGCTAATCCTAAGGTTCGCCAGTCCGAAAATGAAATAAGGTTTGCTAGTACGACAAAAATTGGGTTGCAAATCAACAAAAGTAATTATTTTTATTTTCGGACTAGCGAACCTTATTTCATTTTCGGACTGACAAACCTTATTTCATTTTCGGACTAGCGAACAAGTTATTTCATTTTTGGACTAGCGAACCCTATTTCATTTTTGGACTAGCGAACCTTATTTCATTTTCAGACTATAGAGAACCTTAGGATTAGCAAACTCTTTTTAATTTTGGACTAGCGGACCCTATTTCATTTTCAGACTAGCGAACCTTTTTTCATTTTCAGACTGGCGAACCTTCGGACTCGGAGTAGCTAGCGAACCTTCGGTCAACTTAGAATTGATTCAAGCCCAATAGGTGCTTTTTTCTGAGAGAATGTCACTTCAAGAGTGTTAAAAACTTTGACAGAAAGTTTTTTTTGAAAATTAAAAAAAATTAAAAAAAATTCAAAGTCCAGAAAGAAGAAAAGTTTTCAGGATTACAATTTATAACTTTGCCACAGTTTGAGGAGTAAAATAGCGCCATCAGTTTTTATATTATTTATGGTAGTTAAGCAACTCATTGAAGTGGTTCCAGGGAATATATAAGATTGGGAAATGACTGACACATTTATAAAGTGACACAGTATATGCGCGCCGCCATCTTGGATTTTGAAGCACTTACCGCGTTGCGCATCTGCATTGGTGCTACAATTCTAATTCATCGTAGTAAATAAACAATCATGAATGAAATGTCAAAGGCTGCGCTCTATGCTGCGCCGTGACTGCGTTCAGGTTTACGTCACTGGCACCGAAAAACTTCTCAGCAAGTTGTTCCAGAACACTTTTTTCTTCCCCATGATTGCGTCAGTCGCCATCTTGGTTCGCCGCAAGTTTACAAGTTTACAAGTTTTATTCATCTCTATAAAAACCAGTAGATAGGTATAAGAGAATGTTACTATATACATAAGGTATACATAACTTACAAGTGTCATTTATAGACTCTTTACTACAAAATATTATGGTACATGTTCAAAGAGAATGTATAGCCTTTTATAGGCCTATTATATACAATTCAATTAAACGTTTTCATTATACAGCAACAGAATTTAACAAGATTGGATAATTCATTGCGATTCTGATTGTTCATCAATTTACACATTTTAAGAGTGTTGGGCCTAACTCTATAAAATGGTCTCAAATATTGTTTCCTTTCAGCAGCAAAAAAGTTACATTCAAAGAGATAATGAAATTCGTCTCCAAGTTGATGTCGATCACATAAAGAACAAATTCTATCGTTTCTCTCTATCCCTTGATAACGCCCAGTTATGATCGGAAGTTTGTTATTTCCACATCTGAATTTACATAAACTTATTCGATCGCGATTGCTCAGTGTTATCAGATAGTTTTCAAACTGTAATTCTGACTTGAAAATCCTATAATTTAAGCAAGAGCTCTTGTTAAATACCTCGGCGTTCCACTCTTGTATGAACATATCATGAAGAGTTTGTTTTAAAGTGGATTTAAGCCAAGTGGGATTTATAAGCTCAACATCAGAGTTCCAAATGTATGAAAGCCCTGTTTTGTCAAGAATATTCTTGACTTTGCATAACCATGGCGATTGATAAATTCCTTTATCGAAGAGTGTTCTCGTTAACCTATAGATTATGTTTGACAGTTTGCTGCTTTTGCTGTTAGCTTCTTCCTATTTTAGTAATGAACGACTGCCGTTATTGAGTGCCAGCGAAATGCCGGTGTCAGAGCCCTGGTGGTTCTCGTTCATAAACAGGAATCCATATTTAAATGGCCGGCAGCGGGTAGTTTAAAATTCGTCTGCTTTGAACAAAAAAAAAGGACAATGCCTTTGACAGGAGGAACCTGGAACTAGTAGTAGTAAAAGGACAAGACGAGTTCAAAATCGAGCGATGAAACATTTTATTTGTTTGTCTGAGAATCAATAGGTGAGTGGAAACAATAAACTTTCTCGTATTGCCTGCATGGTGGCCAATTTTGCCACCAACTTCTTCTTCCAGGTACTCTTCAATCCCTTTTTGATTTTGGACTAAGCAAAGAGGTAGTTCCTACGTCACCTTCTCATCTTAGTAAGGATACGTGTCGGATCAAGTCAGCATCCTAAAAAAACATGGCACAGTGGCAAACAAAATTTCTGAGGATTAATTTAAGGTATTCTGTTCGCAGTTTTTTTGAAGCAGACGCTCAATCTTTAGTTTAGTTGTAAGGTCAAGGCCAGAAAGCCAGCTGTTTACGCACTTGCACTGTGCAACGCGACATTTGACTGACAGAGCGGACTCGGAGATGTTGATTATGCATTCCCATGATTCGGCAATTTATCTTTTCAATTTTGCGTGTCTTGTGTACAGAGTCAGAGATTTAAAAGGGGCAATTCATGATCCACTTTTCAGGCTCAAAAATGCAAGGTCACCGCTATCAAAATTGAGTTTTTTAGCTAGTAAGAATTCTTGACTGGTAGCTTGGCCTATTTCAAATCCCCAAACCAATCTATCAGATTTGCTTGCATTTTTGAGAAAAGTAAGAAAATTGTGTCATTTTTCTAATTGCTGTCAGGGTCCTGACAGTAAATACAACACAGTACTACTACTAGTAGTCTATGGATATTTTTAAAATACTGAGAATGAATGGTCAGAATCAAGTTAAATTTTCAGCATACATTTATGTTGTACTCTTCTTTATATTTAGCGAGAAAAGAGGTCAGGTTTTCGTCACATCAGAATCATGAATTGCACCTCTAATCATGTTGTTATTCGTCGAAGTCGAAGAGATAAAGAACAGTAACAGTACTTCAAGTGATTCTGTTAAGTTACCAAATTCAGATGAAAATTCAACATCAAATGATACTGCAGAAGATAGGAAAGCATCCTGTTCTTTTTGT
>JXSR01S039160.1:5342-42293 GCA_000969725.1 Ophiothrix spiculata | reverse complement strand
AAACAATGTAACTTCAAAAAATCATTTTTATATCTTAATCTTGTGTATTAAGTTTTATTTTGAATCATATTTAAATATTAATCAAAAAAGGCAGTTTCTCAAACTTTAAGTGCCTTTTTCTCGAAACGCCAAAATTGGAGATACGTGGTTCTGCCATATCATGTCCGAGCAAGATACGTGGTTCCATCTGCCATATCATGGCCGAGCAAGATTCTTTGTCCACATTGTTCCCTCCCACCCAGGTGACAAAAATGGGTACCAGTACGGTATGTAAAAAGTACTGGGACGGTAAATCAGACTTGTTTGTGCGGGAGGAATGGCGTACCCCCCACAGAAATACACATAAGTGGAGTCTGGCCTAAACGCTAAGGAAATGGAGATGGGCACCACGGCCGTTAGCAAATTAAGCTTCAGTTTCGACTTTACCTTTACCTTCTTCAAAACACCATTTGAAAGTAATTGAACAAGGTTTTAAAATCTGAAGATGATTTCATGATTTATATTTGTTGTAACACTCAATGTAGTGACAATTTTGTGTATTTGTTTTTATAAGTCAGGCAAAAACTAAATAGAGTTTTTAAGGCAAAAAAGAAAACATAATTTGAGGCACTAATTCTAACAATTTAAATCATCAAAATTATTGTAAAGACGGACATGTCAATGATGTAAACAGAAAAAGCATACTAGTATATAGGCCTACCAGTATTGGTCAATTCTAGGACATTCCAATATTGAACAATTCAGGGAGTGTTTTGTTCAATTGTTGATAAAATTGTACAATACTGGTACACACATTTCATTCCAGTATTCATTCATTCAATCAATCAATCAGTCAATCAATCAATGAATCAATGACATAAGTACTTGCATAACATGCATACCCCATGAAAGAGTATTGGCCAATGCTTTTGTTCACGGTTGTCGAGCGATCTAAACATTGTAATTTGTTAGGCAATTTGTCATAAGTTTTTTCATAGTTTTGAATTGCCACATGTTACGGCATTTACAGCAACAATATTGGAAACAATATGGTGATATAAACAAAACGTGTATAAAATGGGCGTTAAATGTAAGCATAGACGTCAATCCATTTCCAGACTTAGTCTTAATATTATATAATATCAGGAGTTGATTTGTTGATATTTTGTTTAATGTACGTTTCTTTGATTTTACAGATGAAAATAAAAACAAAAGGATAAGAAAATGATTGAATACCGTGTCTTGTATTTCCATGTTTATGAATTGGGTGATTGAATGTCATGTTGAAAGCTCTTGGCTAAAGAGGTGACCTTGTGTTCATGAGTTATTGATACTTCTAATCATTAACCGGGGGCGCCAACCCAAATAGGAAGGCGGTAAACCATTGTGGGCTTCTGCCACATATTTTCCTTATTTTTGATATAAGGGGCAATATGCTTAATTTCCTATCGACACCCCTGTTTTTAATTTCAAATAAAAATTATGTCCGTGGCATTAAGCTGTTCAACCTAGGATTTATGATTTGATGAGTTAAAAAAAATATGTATGTGGTAATTTTAATGCTATTGAAGCCAGGGTTTTAAAATTCCATTATGCATTGCATATATATATGCAGCGGTGGAAATACCCACATGATAGTCAACCCAGGGTTAGGCAACCCCGGGTTGACTAACCCTGGGTTGTCTTCCACTTCGGTTCCTATACGTAAAACATACTATTACTAATAGTAAAAAGCAGGTAAATCATAATATATTCAGTTGTTTTATAGCAGGTTATACAATGTATACTCTGGGTAATCATTACTGGCATAATTGATTTGTCAACCTAGGGTAATCATAGTAAGTTGCATTAACAACTTGAAGTTATTAGTGAAGTTCATTTGTCAACCAGCATAATGGGTGAAATGTTATAGCATGTTGTACAGTGTTCAACCTACACTGCAAAAACTCTAAATGTAACAGATATAGAACGCATTTTTGACGTGTCCAATGTGTTCTGGGTGTGTTCAAGTGATGTTCTGGAACATCACTGGAACACATCCAGAACACATTAAACGTGTCAAAAACGCGTTCTATATCTGTTACATTTAGAACGCGTTTTTGGCATGTCTGAACGTGTTCAGAACGTGTTCTGAACGTGTTGTAGAACACTACAGTTTTTGCAGTGTACGTGATCTTCATTCACATAATTGACAATTTGAAGTTGTTATTGAATTTACTAGTCAACCTAGGGTAATCATAGTTGAGAGTATTTCTGGGTTCCCACACAGTCAATGTCATATTAGATCAGTAATGTATTAGATGAATCATTTCTCTGAACAACATTCATCGCAACACTAAGCCTACCAACTGCACAAAGGCATGGGAATGATGACATTGACAACAAATCACACTCAGCTTGAGTCGGATTATCTTTCTCCATATACACCTAAATACATATAAATGCACATAGCTGACTGTCCGCTATTGTATTTTTGACCTACACACTCCCTGCCAAATATCAAACGGATGATGCTGTCCACCCTGGTGATCTTAATTTCCGTACTTACCATCTTGAAGTTGCTAATGAAGTTCATTTGTCAACCCAGGGTAATTATAGTCAGTTGATATATTTTAAGCCTAGATATACTTAATAGTAGTATGATGTTGTATGTTCTACGTATGACTTAAATAGTAGTATAATGTAGTATGTACTACGCACTAAGTGGAAGATAACCCAGGGTTGGTCAACCCGGGGTTGCCTAACCCTGGGTTGACTATCATGTGGGTATTTCCACCGCTGCATATATATATATGTTCCCCAACACCTGAGAGTTAATGCTATTGATTGAGAAATTAATACACGTGTCATTCTTACTAATTAACTGGGGGCAACAATCTGGAACTTACAAACAAAGTGTCTTTGGTGAAGCTAAGCTATTAAAACCAGGATTTTTAAATCAATTCTAAAAATTTACCTTGACCACCGTGGCCATGCCTATTCAAGAATCAAGAGTATTTTAACTTATTACTACAGGAAATGCCCATAGTTATTTGCTTAATAATTTTGGAAATGATGATAGCAAAACTTGACGTTTTGAGTGTTTTGCCTGCTGTGGAATAATTTTTAGATGGGTTGGGCTTAGCATGTAAAAAAGTGGAATCAATTAGTTAAAGTTTCTTTTTTATTTACAAAATAAAACACGTTAGAAATATATTACAGAAAACAACCAATCTAAAAGAGTATAGGAACCTACACATGTTGGGTATCTATAAAAGATGTAACGGGGCCAAGGGTAACGGGTCAAAATGTATCGAAGTGGGTCAAAATGGGTTGAAACGAGTGGAAATGAGTGCCAGCCTGAGGAATTGGTCGAAATTGTAGGTTTTTAAAAATGTGAATGATATAAACCATGTTGGGCCTATAACTGGAATGGCTCATCTCTGTCAATCCATAGACGTCCCCTGACCCGCCAGGCTGAATCCGGCAATAAATTCATTAACCCAGAAATGAGAACGGAACTTGGTGGGAGTCACGGTTTTGACAAGCACTGTGTTAAGATCTCGGGATCCTCATTTAGGGTATCAAAACATGCAATGGTAAGACTTTTGGCATGTTAGGGTATGTTTTTTCTCAGGTAATCCTCTCTTTGGTCATATTTAGAACAACTACCATTTTATACACGAATTTCGATGACAGTAGGCCTAATAATTGGTATGAAAAATGTGTGTTCAATGTAAATAAGTAAGGTGAATGACACATTATGATTTACATTATCAATTTTGTGTCATCGTTGATACTAAAAATATGAGACGGATGATCTGTAAATCTATTATTGCATTCTACTCTGCAAACACATCAAAAACTTTGCTGATAATGAGGCTTTCTCACCACACGTTAGTATAAATTGAAAACAGCACCGATTTGGCTTCAAACTGAGACAGTTTTTAATACATGATCAATTGATCATTCATTTTTAAAAGTTATGATAAAAAAAGGCAAAATTGTTCTTAAAATATTCTTCAAAATTTACAAGTTTAATTTGTTTCCATCTCTAAACATGCTTAACCGCAAATTTGAACTTTAGATTGAAATGCTTCATATATTTTAATAAAAATTCATGATCCACAACCTCATCACAAATGCCTCCTTTATCAATTTCCTGTTCACTTGTAAAAAACCTTGATTGGTAATAAATATGTTTGAATGATTTAAAAAAATTACAACAAAAAACACATGTGAATTTGTATTCACTGTCATTGCCACGGCAGTCATTAGGCCTACAATACACAAGACTATCACAATAGCTAACATAAATGTTGACATGATTTTGACAAAGTTGAAAACCCCAAAATGAATGGACAGAGTCGAATATATTTTCAAAAACTAAACCATGTCGGACGGAAATGTAGTAGGTATTTTCTCAGAAGGTTTGTTCCTAATGAAAGGCATTAGCTATGCTGTTTTTTGTTTTCAAATAATATTTTAAATACAGTTCTATAAATGCCATATTAAAAGTTTTGACATTTTTTTTCATTAACTTCTGAAATTTTACTTTGCGAATTATTTTTGGGGAAATTCCGTCCTACATGGTTTGAGGACTACAAAAAGTTGACAAAACAAAGGAAATCTTTTTTGTTGACAATGTGGTCTGTATAAATCCATCATAACCTATCTATTATTTGGGTTATGCATCAGAATAAGAAAAAAATTAAAACCTGCAAAATCAGATTTTCATGGTACAACGGATTAAATACACATACAATCATTTAAATCAAAATACAACCGCATCAAGTCTACCTCCAAATATATTCTAATGACAACCAAAAAACCCAACTTGAAGAACATATCTAGTTAATAATATTGTTTACATTACAGGCATTACATTGTAACCATGATTCACTTGGGTATAGGTATGAACAATTTTGAAAACTTAATTTGAATCAAAGAAAGACCTTAATAGAATTAAAACAAACAAACAAAATCGCTTGCTCTAAATATGAAAGTTTCAGCAAAATTCATTTCTTAGAGTTCTGTCAGCAGTGTTTCTATTTTCTTAAAGTTCAAGATTCCAAATGTACTACTGTTGATTTAAAAGTGAATGTTATTCTTTAGGAATGTTAAATACACTTTACACCATGATCTCTTCACTAAGGTGACACGCCATATCGAAAGGTCCCAAAATCAAAATTGATATTTTAGTCTCATCTAAAAGCTGAGATTTTAAGCCTTAAAATGACACCTTGCTTTTGGTTATTGGATGGTTGGAAACTTTAGTTCTGAGAAAATTGAGTGATAAGTTTTTGTACTGAATAAAACTTGAATGGATTTTTATCTTGAAGGGTGGCATAGTGTAGTGGTTAGCAATCTCGCTTTGCACGCATTGGGCCCGGGTTCGATTCCCGGTGAGGGTTGCCTTGCCGGAATGGAATCTCGAAATCTTTGCAAAGATGTTTGTCTGACTTGGTGGGAGGATTGGGTCAGATATACGATCTTCTCCACCCCTTACATGAAGTATTTAGAGTTGGGTGAATATTTCATGAGAGATTGTCTTCCTTCAGATGGGATGTAAAGCCGTCGGTCCCATGTACAGAAGAGTCATATCTGTACATGTAATCGCAGTCAGTATCATAAAGAGTAGGGTATTCTTCCCCTGATTGTTCCCAACCCCATTCTGGTCATTGTAGGGGTACCCCGTGTAGAGTGTTTATCACTGTTGGGTATACCCGTGAGGATCACTCCTCCAAAGTGTAATAAAATAAAATTGAAAAAAAATCTTGTTTTTTCACATTTTTCATATGTTTTGGATGTTGGTATTTGATTTTATAGCATACACCTCAAATGTAACGTTTCTGATGAAATCGACCTAGGACGTGATTTTTGACTACGCTCAACTTCAGTGGCCCATATCACATAATTTACTATGCCGACCTTTAGATATTGTGGGTCACATATTGTTAGTAACAAAGAAGTTTAACTTTTAAGAATTTAGTAATTTTTAGAAACACTATCACTGAATTTCTCATTCTCCGTCACTGAATTGAATGAAAAATTCAAAGCACAGACAATTGTCTGTTCTACTATAAATGTTCAATTTCGTGAAGAATGGTAAAGGGTATTAGTTAGTAGTTGGAAGTACTTATTAAAAATGCAATAAAATCAGTAGGTGTTGAAGAAAGTTGAACTTCACTTCAAATGGTGATTGTGGCTAATGCCTTTAATGAGTAATCTCACAAAAAGGGGTGGTAAATAGCAAAAAAGTCACACAATTATTTTCGCATGTGCTATCGGAAAACTGTCAAACAGTAATGGCTCTCGTTTTGGTGTAATATTTAATAAAAAGGTACACAAATGACATAGATAGGATGAGGACATAACCCAAGGTGACCCCACACTGGCTTTGATGAGACCGCACGAACACAACACACAAAAAGGGTGTCATCGTTGAGCTGTTCATGTGGGTTGGCAATCTCCACCACCATTCTTGGGATCTGTATCCTGTACCCCTCTGAGCTGAGACCATGATGAATATGATTAAAATTAAAATCATCATAAAGGTGATACAAAATAGTATACCCTATTCACTCGTCCAATTCAACTATGTATTTTCTGAATGTATGTCACTGTAGCACTGGGTTATTTCATACCAGTGTGCCAAAAACGATGTCAAAATACTTTTATAATGCTTCATCTTAGAGTAGAGTGATCTGTCAAACTATTGAAAGTTGGAGTATTTAAAAAATCAAAGGTTTGTCAGTCGGAAAATAGTTGAATTGGACAAGTGGATAGGGTATGTACATTTCTATAAGACCCTACTAATTTCCCCTTTTGTATTATTTTGATAGGATCTCATATGCACTATACAAAAACTGCAGAACCAACTGGCTGAATTACAAAAAGCACAGGAAAATGCATTGACTTCAACATCAACAAGCCTATCAAGTAACCTACCAGGAAATGCAAAACACTTCAAACTGGCAACTGACCAATCACAGAGTGTAACAGAGGAGGCTAGAATTAAACCTGACCAATTGCAGGCTGCAAACATCAGGAAAAGATCAGAAGATGGTTTACCAAAATCAGAGGGAACTTCTTCTGGTGGTTCAAGTGTCACAAGTAAACAGCAGGGAAAGAAGAAAGTCAAAAAAGCAAAGAAACAAAGAAGTTTTGATTTTTCAAGGTAATGGCATTTCTACAGTATTTTTATCTATTAACCCTTTCCAGTTAGAGGCATTTACTTCTAAACTGACTTCTAAAAAAAAATTCAAATTATCTTCTGAAATATTCTACATAATTCAATGAGACTTCAGCATAATACTCCTGTATGAACTGTACACATTGCCTTGGATATTGTTTTTGAAGGCAGTGAGTATAGTTATACTTCAGTGTTAGTTAGGGCATGTGGGGGACATCCTACACCTGAGCTGACAGTAATTTAGGGCATCCCCCAGATGGCAGGAAAAGGTTAGGTATGCCTGCATATTGCATAATTTAACTCAAGCGTAACTTGCACGATCATCGGCGTTTCACAAATAATTGAATTAGACCAATCACACGCTGTAAATCATGTCTAAACGAGTTGAGTTTCACACAAACGAGGGTAGCAACAAGTGTCGTGCTCCTAAAACCCTGTGGACAGAAAAACTTGATTCTCAAAGATAGGCCTACTGTAAATGTAGTATAGACTGTAGGTGATGTGTATTTTGACATTCAAGTGAAGGATGTTCAACTAGCATTTATAACTTTGTTTTGTTCCAGTTAATCTTATTTTTCACAATAAACTTTGAACAAACAATGTTCTTGCTTGTCCACTCATCCATTTGAAAGATGATCTCAATGACAAGTTCCTACCATGGCAGTAATAATGAGCTCTGCAATTTAACAAATTTAACAAAAGCCGCCAGATCACCAGTTGGCTTGATAATGTGTCTCGGATGAGACATGAAACGTCGTCACTCAAAACAAGTAAGTCCAGATGAATTGATTTATATATAATGTTTGAATACCTGGATGAATCAAAATCTTCATAAACATGTTTTTCACAGTTTTCTCCCATTCTTTTTGCTTTGCAGATACAACAAGCGGCATGTTGCACTGTTGATTGCATATCTTGGGTATGACTACCAAGGATTTGCAAGTCAAATTACTACAGAAAATACAATAGAGGTAAGAGGAGGAGGAGTGCTGTAGTGTAGTGATTAGCAATCTTGACTTGTAAACATTTGGCCTGGGTTCAAATTTCTGGTGAGGATGCTTACTGGAATGGAATCATACTGGTAAATCTTTTCCAAGTCTCATCTGACAGAATGGGAGCATTGCTCAGAAATTCTAAATCTTCCACTTCTCGCATGAAGTATATGTGACCATCCTTCACAAAGCCTCTTTGTCATTTTCACTTTTTTAAATATTTGCAAAGACCATGTTTTAAGGATTATATTGACACCTGAATGAACTTCACACTATTACCAGAAGTCAAGTTATGGTCCTTCAAATGTTTCAGGGAGTAAACTCTATTATTGAGATAAGCAGATTCAAAGCACATCAGTAAATTTTCTTGTACTTTTCCTCGAAATATACAGACATTTCATATTTCTGATAATTTTCTTGAAATGGAATTTTGCTGGTGTTTTAAAGTAAAGCACAAAGATTATGAATTTCTCATAAAATTAATTTCAGCAAATTACAACCTTGATATGTATTTTCACCTGTAGCGCAAAATTGCTGCGTTTACGACTCGTTTGAGATGAACAGCCACACATAGAGTTTGGCAAATGCTTCATTAAAGATTTTTCTTTTTGGGAAGGATGTTATGGCCTAAAAAAAAAATTGTTTGATTGGCGTAACCCGACCTACCCTAATTTTACCACCGACCCTAGATATTTTTATTTTTTTGAGCATGGTTAAAAACCTCCAAATCCCAAATTTGATGGGAATCGATTCATGGGAGCCCAAGATATGGCTTGCAGGACATTCAAAATGACAAATAAAAGATGTGTTACAGAAAAAGTGAAGATGTTTTTGTATATGTGCCATATATTTTGTGTTCTTGTATGTGAAACCTAGACTTAGAAAAAAAAAAAATTATAAAAAAAAAAAATCCGACCTACCTACCCTATTTTTTTTTCTATGTTACGCCAATCAAACAATTTTTTTTTTTGGCCTAAGTTAGGAGGATGAGGAGGGGAAAAGATTACAATTTATCAGGATTTCATCTCACCCCACTAGCTCAAGTGATGAAAAGACAAAGTAATTTGAAGATTCTCACCATGCATACAAATGATATCTACCTACAAACTTAAGATTACATACCGTATTGTTTCTATTAATCGCCCATTCTCTATTAAACGCCCATCCCAAAAAATTCCAAAGAGAAGTGTTAAAAAACATTTCAATTTTGTAGCATTTTCGTGTATCATTAAGCTTTAACTAACAATCGCTAGTAACAGGAAACGGTACGAATGAGATCGCGATCCCGGAAATGATGAAAAATTGTCAGTACTTCCGGGTTTTCGGGGGCCATATAACAGGAAGTTACTGTAATTGTTAAGCTTACTTAGCGATTTTGTGCAAATTTTGATGTTAAAAATTGGTCTCTAATAATCGCCCACCCCTCATGAAATCATGTTGCCGCCCAGTGGGCAATTATTAGGAACAATACGGTATCAAGCATGCTAACAAAAAATTCAAGATAGTTGTTTGGCAACCCTGCATCATACCCACAATTTGTTGTACATAAAATATGTATGTTTCTTTTAATTTTTACAGGCCTTTTTGTTTGATGCTCTCCATAAAACACGTCTTATAGAGGATCGTGCCAGTAGCAATTATTCAAGATGTGGGCGAACCGATAAGGGAGTTAGTGCTTTTGGTCAGGTCATCGCACTTGACCTGAGGTCAAATCTTCTTGAAGGTCATGGGGTCATTCAGAGATTAGACAACAAACCAAAGGAAAGACCTGGTGAGTTATAGCTGCAGATTGACTTTGACTAAATACAAATGGTGCATAAAATGTATGAAAACAATGTTGATGAGGTCAATTGTGCATGACTATGTGGAGCACTGTGGCACTGTAGTTATAGCATTTGACTAGCGATCAAGGGGTTTGGGGGTTCAAGTCTTGGACCTTCAAGTCTTCAATTTATTTAACTGCTAGAAGTGACTGTTCACTATATATACAGCAGTACTCTGGTCCTAGAGTTGATGACGTATTTTGACATACGGTCACGGTACCGGGGAAGGTTCCCCTACTCTTATTTAGAACAGTCGTAGCTTAGCCCGTGACGTTCTTTTACATCTGACAGTGTGTCAGGAACACTTCAGGTCCAGTCACCTATTAAGTCCTTGAACAAGATGTACCTTGTTCCTTCCCTCCCAGATTTCAGAAATGAGTACTGGTATGCAATAAGTACTGTCAGTCAGTATTGTTAAAGAGTAGGTTATTCTTCCCTTGATTATTCCCAACCCCTTTTCGGTCAAATTCTGGACTTTAAAATTTGCCTAATACTCATTTAGTGAGGTCTGCAAAATAATTGGAAGAAGAGGAATTTGAATTGAATTGATTGATTATTTCTATGATCTCAACAACAAAGTTAAAAACAGAAGTCTATGACGTCTAATGTGCGAGTATACTCTCTTGAGGTTAAGCACAGTAACGGCAGATGATGATGATGATGATATACCTTTAAGTTTGTCAAAGCATGTTATCTGTAGTATTGTGTAAGAATCAGGTTGTTTTGGTTCATGAAAATTAAAACAGTATTCCTATGTTCCCACAAGTAGCAGGCCATATCATTGTGAAGTTTGAATGCAGGTTGTTTCAAAATAGGTGTCGTATTGCAGCTTGTAGCTGCAACAGACGACCAAGCATTTGCAATTTTGAGTAGTTTTAATGTAGCACGACACATTGTTTATTGCCGCAATGGTCTGTTGCAAAGAAACCGTGAATTTATTTCAACTCAAAATGGTGTATCATTTTTTCCATCACCACAACGTAATCAATATATCGGCTTGTTGTGCTTGCTGCAAAATTTTACAAGGTGGAGTTTGAACACTTAAAACTTTTGACGTCGCCATGCTTGTATACATCATGACAGACACTCTGAACCCAGCTTTACATTGTATATGAAACCCAAAGCATGGAGTATGTGATCCCTTTCTCACATTTTCGCAGCTAAGGTACTATAATTATCAAGGTCTTAAAAACTTGGGCCATTTTAGTTGGTTGCAATTTCTTCAATTTATGTTAAAACCTTTGCCTTGACCTTTACTTAATAGTTGTAAAATAGTAAAATAGTACAAACACCAACAAACCATTTTTAGAAGCCAATGAAAAAATAATAACCTTTTGAATTATGCTGTTCAAAGTTAAAGGCTAATATCAATATAAACCTCCTGACACTCATCCAAATTAATTGATGTGTACCTATGATAATATATATCAAATTGAAAATGCAGGGTGCATCATAACACCATGTTATTTTCATAGGCCTTGGTAAATTATTCATCTACATGTAATTACTATTTTTTCAGGAGAGAAGAATGTTGAAATTGATTATGTTAAATATCTAAACAGAGTGTTGCCAGACGATATTAGGGTGCTTGCTTGGTGTCCTGTCCAGGTGAAATTCTCCGCTAGGTAGGTTAAAGCTGAATTCATACTTGACGCAAACGCAAGGCGCACCGAGCATGTGCAGTAAAAGATTTGAGGAGTTCCGAGTTGAGGAAAGCTCAACTTTCCATTGCGTTTTCATGTTATCGGCTGCTGCAGTCCATTTGTGTTTTGAGTGTGAATTCATTTGCGGTGCCGTTTGCGGTGAAAATTATTGGAAACATAACGCATTGCGTTTTGAGTATGATTTCAGCTTGAAATCTTCTCAATAAAATTGGATTTAGGGATATACAGTAATTGTAATCTCAGTTGGTTGACAACACGCTGCCTATACATTTGCCTGCATTTGCTGAATTCATGAGGAAATTGGTGGTGTATAATACTGATTTGATCAGGAGTGTCTGTTTAAAACTAGTGTTCCTGAAGTGAAGAGGAAACTCCTTTCCTGAGGAGCATGAGCTTAATTCTAGTCATTTTTGGTAAAAAATAAATGAGATGAAAAACTTTAGCCATTTTATTAAAAGAGCAAGTGGGCTGAAAAAAACAATTAGAAAGAATTCCAGCATTTCGTATAAATCATCGAAAAAACATTTAGCATACAGGCAAATGCAAGAGTGACAAATGCTTTTTGTTAGCTTTTTCTTTTTCCTATACAATACCCCCAAAATGGTATAATTTACTCAGGAATATCTTAAGATAAAATCCACAAGAAATAGCAGCCAAGAAACTGTAAGTTCTTTAAAAAAAATGGCATAAGTCATGAACCTTTTTTTCTGCTCTGAAGAGAAATTCATAAATGAAAATGTTTTTCATGTTGGATGCATAACATATAAATGATATTGTTTTGCTAGTGTTTTGGCTATTTTAGTGCGCATGAATACAGGAGATGTGTCATCTTTTTCCCACAAGTTATCAACACAGCTAGAATGCATCTACACGGGCACATAACATGGGGTTATATTCATGATGTTTACTTTCATACTGAATACAACGTCACTTTCGAGTCGGTACAAAACAATTTGCTTGGAATTGGCAACAATTTAAGGGAACTTGCTTTCTTCAAATCAAACTGGATTTTGATTTAAGTTACGATTACATTACGTACATTACGTTGATCAAATCGTAACACAAATTTTATAAGGTTATAAAATACAAAGAATTATGAAATTGTCAGGTCCATATGTAAGCATATCCTAAAGTTTTCAGCAGTCACCATCATGCACCAGCTTGTGCATAAGTAGTGAATGACATGAAACATAAATACTATACTTCAAGCCTTTTAATAGCATAGATAATTTTGTATACCATTTCAGGTTTGATTGCCTACATAGGACCTACAAATATTTCTTTCCCAAGGGTGATCTTGATATCAAGGTAAGGAAACTAGCTTTCTTCATAGGAGAATTCCCATGGGTACTGGGTAAAATGTGGTTATGGAAATGTGCCGCAAATATGGGTAGTAAAATTAGACTGTCTAGCAGTAGTGATCCCGCTAAGGATTTTGACTTTGCGCCAAAGCGATATAAAAGAAAAAATACATCTCGCCATTGCCAATTTTGGAAAGAACCCCTCAAAAATTAGACTATATTTGAATATAATCTGAATAAAACTAAAATAAGTGAACCTTGTGAATAATCAAAACCCTATATTTGACTTTTTGTTTTGGAACCTCTTGCGCCAATTTTTTGAGCTTCTGCGCCAATTTCACGACATACGGCCTTAGCGGGAACACTGCTTTCTAGTATGTCATGTATCATATCAATAGTCCTGTTATGTTGCAAAATTGTGTACTTTCATGCCCTGATTAGTCTACTTTTCAAAAGTTTTCTTCAAAGTGGCTCAAATTATGTAAATTTTGTTCAAAATAAGAAAAATGAAAATTTGAGCCAAAATATTGCTTTTTTTTTGGGGGGGGGGAATTTCGAGTTTTTAGTATAAAATTGAGTTGACTCGGTTGGCTTGGGTGATTAGGCATATGGATGGGTCCCACTTACTTATTAAAAGCACAAAATACCTTGTGCTTGCAGAGTGATTCACCTGTAGAAGCTATATACATTTGGATACATTCACATTGTCACATCAAATCCTCTGATGCATATTTGTTTTCAGGTGATGCAAGAAGCAGCCAAGAAACTTAAAGGAGAACATGATTTCAGAAACTTGTGTAAGGTGAGTGTCTATATATCTTGATCATCTCTTAACCATTTATAATTTATGGAAATTTTTTTAAAACAAGCTGGGTTGGTAGTTGGAGCATGTAAATCGTACCTTGACATACAAGCAGTTTGTGTATTTTATTTCATGTGCAATCCATGTCTAGATCTATGGAATTTTTGCAGAGTTAGATTTGCAGATATCTCTAGCAAAGTAATCCTGAAATATATTTCTGGTATTATTTTCCTGCTAAATCCAAACACAAGAAGGAATGAAGTACATCAAAACAAGTTGAAAAAGCTGTCATGTGATGCACCACGCCTCCCTGGCTTTGTTATTCCATGCAGCCTTAGCACACTGTAGATGACAGCTGACCATTGTGGCCTAAAATTTGACCATAATTTGACATAACAAATATCCAAGAATTCTACAAGAATGACAAGGATTGCCCAGTTCATTGTAATTCCCCAGTGTGATACTTGCATGGTCATCTGTACAATGGAATATTCTGAATAAGCAGGTTTCTTGTAATTAAAAAAAATGACATCGGTATGTATCATTAAATTTTAATGCAAAAATCATTATGTATTATTGTAAATGGACTTCATCATTAAAGCTTTATAATTTTTCTCTTACATTATATTTGAAAAAGGAAAAGCTGTATATACAGTGTAGATTAACAAGTCGTCGTGTGAATGCAAGAAAGTCGTATAATGCAATGGCTGCTATATGTCAAATTTATTTAACACCTTGGTTATTAGAATCGGGAAAAAAAACTCAAAATTTCTCTCACATTTGTCAGTGGCTCTTGAAATGGTGTCACCTGAAGAACCGTATCAAGAGTCACAGCCCAAAGTTTGGAGAATCCAAAGTGTGCAATTCAAATTTATGTAAAATGACAGTTATTGCAGATATGACTTCCTAGCATTCACACGACAAAGTGTACCTACTAGTATATTGAATTATGATGCTGATAATTTCATTTTTTACACAGATGGATGTTGCTAATGGTGTGGTCAATTTTGTTAGAAGAATTCTGGATGTGGACATTTCACCAGTGGATGATGGGTAATTAATTTAGCTGAAATTAACTGAAATTTGCTCAACATCTGTAATACACTTTGCTGTCAACTGACAGTCCTGTTACTAAGATAAATCTATCTATTATGTTTACAAGTGATGGTTGAACTTTTGAAACTTCAATTTAATGCATATTTCTTAAATTCTAAATGTTCAAAAATCCATTATGAAACTAAATAGGAATTAAGTGATGTTCATTAAGGACAAGATTCATTCCCTTAATTCTTATAAATGGCTGATTCATTTAAAAAAATTGTTCTCTGCGTTCAGTAGAGTTTGTCCTTCAAGGAAGAGTACATTATTTAATGTATCAGCATGATGACAGGTAAACAAAAGTGTCCAGTAGGCAAAATATATATTAACACTGTTTATCTGAGTGGTTCTTATTCTAAAAATACAAAGTAACCATATTTGTTCCATAGGCATCCAAGGTGCTCTCAAAAGTAATTTTGGGTATTTTTCTTGCATAAGCAAAATTATTTTTCATAAGTAATTAAAGGAGCTTAGTCTGATTGTTCAAAATTTAGCTTTTCTACGTCATGAATGATGACCACCAAAGAGTTTTAAGTTTCAAATTTCAGCTGAATCGGTCAAACTGTTTTCGTTTTATGGACAATTTTGTATTTCAAAGCCGCCAATACATTACTGTGTAAAATTAATTATGGTTACCATAATTAGACACATTTTCATATATATCCCCTTAATGGAACATAACTCAGCCGTGAAATATTACATGGGTTTATTATGAAGAAAACCATGAGCAATATTTGGGTATCAAAATCTCAAAAAAATGAAAAAAAAGTTGATGCAATCGGACCATGTTCCTTTAAGACACCCATATCCAGTAGGTTTATTGCAATGGTAAAGTTTGGATTCTGCCGTAGATGTCAATGGCTCACGACAAAACCCAGTGCTGAGACCTTTGACAATGATATCTGTGGGATAATCAACATTGTCAAAACCAGCGCTGAGACCTTTTTTTGTAAGCTTGTGACCAAGAGTATGTCCTTCAGGTTTGGCCTTCTCAAGTATAGCAAATGTCAAGTCTTGAAATCTTCACCAAGACATTGATCTGGCTTTGGAAACATTGAGTCAGGTATTCTGGACATTCTCTTTCTCTCAAAGGAATTCTTAGTTCGGTTTATATTTCATGAGAGCTTGTTTTTCTTCGAGGGGACATTTGTAAAACTTTGCTTGAAATAGATGAGAATGATAATGATATTTGTGGGTTAATTATTATTGTCAAAATTGTATGGAGTATGGATAGAAAGGTATTTAAAATGTGATTTAGTCATATGAAAAGTTCAACTTGTTCATGGCTGTCACTATTATTTTATATTATAGATGTTTCTCTTAAACTTTGTCAAATTTTCCTAGTTAATGTTTCCATATTTCGCACAAGCATTTTCACCAAGTATCTGTTTTGTTTTTCCTTGTAGGAACAATGGGTTTCAGATGTATGTATTTCAGGTCAGAGGTCAAGCCTTCCTTTACCACCAAGTACGATGTATGATGGCTATGTTGTTTCTTATCGGGCAAGGCAAAGAAGAACCTGAGGTAAAAGCCAGCATGAATTTTTAAAAAAATTACTCCATAAAGCTTGAAGTACAAACCAAAGGACTGGCACCATTTGCTAGTTTATCTTTGATATGCATTGATTTAGGTATTCAAACATGCTGCAGAGTTCAGTTAATATTTTCACAAAATTTGATCATTTATGATTTGTTTTCATTCCTGTGGGCTTGCCAAAGCAGTACAAATAATCAAAATAAAGTTAATACGTTTCTACGACACTCACCATTTAATATTCCGCTGAGGATGGAGAAGGGTTTCTCCGAAAATATTACGGAATATTAAATGGTGAGTGTCGTAGAAACGTATTAACTTTATTTTGATATCTTCAACCGACACGTATAAATCTCTTCATTCTCGATAGTACAAAAGATGTTATGCCCTATTATTGGACCTCATAAATATTCATGAAGTTATCATGATCATTCATTGGCCGGGCAGTTTTTACTACTTTCCTACAACCTCATCCCCAGAGTCACAGTGAGATATAATAAAACAAATACTACATGATTTTATTGGTGAAGTAGTGCAATCCACTTATCCCTTGGTACTAGCTGTAAAACTATTTTCCCTCAGCCTACTGCCTCAGGATCATACTCACATAGCTAATATATCGATTTGTAGATTGTACTACTTCACCTCTAACCATTTAGTGTTTGTATATTATTAAACTCCCATCAGGGCTATAATTACCATGTATGCATAGTTAATTATCTTATTGTACAACTTCATTTTTACAATACTAGTAGTGCAAATTTTACTTTGTTTTTTGTGTGTCAGATCCTAGATAGACTTCTTGACATCAAGAAACAGCCATGTAAGCCTCAGTATACTATGGCAATGGACCACCCACTAGTGCTGTATAGATGTGACTTTAAAGATGTCAACTGGATCTACAAGAAAGGTTGGTTCACATCTAGTCCTATGTTTTCAATATTCAGATACCAGGGCGGCACCACAGAGGGAGGGGTTTTTTTGGGGGCAGAGGGGGTAATTGCCCCCAAAGGATTTTCAGAAAGAAAAAAGATAACAAAGGAAGGGATAAAAAAGGAAAGAAAAACAAAAGAGAGTATCAGAAAAACATGTTGGAAGTGTTTTTAAAATCATAAAAAGATGTTGTATACAATTTTTGTTGAAAAATTGAAAATTAGATCATTGTTAGTCATCTGTGCGGTAGTGAAACCTATTGTTCTGCTTGTTAGTTTTCAAAAGCGTAGCTTGGTACCTTTTGGACCTCGGTAGCTCCTCCTAACAATAAATCCTGGCGCCTCCCCTGTCCAATACTTCAGATTTTTTGTCATGTTTTGTAAATAATTGTGTAAAAATGGGTTAGAACATGTGTTCTAATCTTTAACAGTTTTATGAAAATGGTGAGTTCATTAAATTGCAGTATTTGAAAATACAAGTAGACCACATAGAAAGGAAGTAATGGCATGAAGCTTGTATATCTCATAATTTAAAAAAGAATATTAGATGTAAAAAGGGATTTTGAGGCATATTTCATACACTGTTTTGTACAGTATATAAAAGCTTCACCATCATAGAAAAACCAGCTTGGCATTATAGGGGGTAATTTATGCTCCACTTTTCAACCTCAAGGGCACCTCTATTTAAAATTGAGGTTTTTTTTATCTAATAAGAATCCTTGACTGGTATATGATACAAACCCCAAATCATTCTTTCAAATTTGTTTACATTTTTGAAAAAGGTGAGAAAATGTGTCATTTTCTAATTACAGTCCGGTCCCCTGACAATAATTACAACACAGTAGGCAAAGGGGATTTTTACAACGCTGAAAACCTTGTCACTTAAAAAGAATGAATGGAATCAAGTGAAATTTTCAGCATACATTTATGTTGTTCTCTTCTTTTTATGTAACTAGAAATGAGGTGAGGTTTATGTCACATCAGAATCGTGAATGGCACCTTTGTCAACTTTTTGTTGCCCATTTTACTTATTGGAATGCTGCCCTCACTGATTTTGATACAGATTTGTATGATTGGTATATATGATGGCAGCAAACCCTCTCTTAGGATGATGGTGATAGCTTATATATAATTTTATTTGTATGTTTGTATTTTTTAAAGTTAAACACCTCTCCATGGAATGTGTTTACCACTCTTACATTTATAAGTGTATGCTGAGAGGCAGCACTATATTACAAATTGGAGTTGGGATTGTATAACAGAGCTTAGCATAAAAACAAATCTAATTTTCTTATTTCTTATAAGGTGTTTTTTGTTATGTTCACATTTGTAAAATAAAAAGAGGGTTATCAACTTATAGTTTTTAGAAAATGTATTTCTAAAACAAATATTTTACCACATTTTTGTGAACAAATTCATGCAAATGAAGACAAAACCATTTATAATCAATAATCGGTGCAATGTAATTGTTTTCTTTTTATGTTTAGGCCCTAAACTTTTTTGTAATAATCTTGGTGGTGAATGACAATAGTTTGGCTAAATAAAAAAAAAAGGTATTTGAAGATGAAATCACAAAAATCATTTTCCATCACCTGACAAGGTAAAATTCTTTTATGTCTCCAAAAGCAATCGTTTTAAATTTATTGATAATATGTGTAACAATATGATACTGGCAAACATGCTGGGGTCTTGGTGTCATAAAATTAAAACTGTCAGAACAAACTTCATTTTCTGATAATAAACTAAGGTAACCTTGCTGCAAGTGAAAACGACATGGACATTATAACTTTCCTTTGAATTTTTCTGCAATATGGTGCTATGTTTGTGGGTAATTCTGGTGAAATTGCGTATGTTACAATGACACCAAATTGTCAACTATACCCCAATAAACAACTCCCCTATAAACAAATAATGGGTTGTGTTATTGTTTATATCTTTCAATTAATGCCGTTTACCATTTTATACCATAAAAAAAAATTTGCATATTGCGCTAAGTGCCCAGACGGGCCGCAAAGTTATGACACCGTAACGAACATAACTTTTTTACCCTAAATACTCATTGCTTTCATTTCCTGAGAAATGAATTAGGAAAAAATCAAATGGAATTTGTACAAAATAAATTAGAAATGTTTTTTATTGCAATTTGAAGCACCAGGGTATCTCTGAACATTAATGAGGTCCAATATGAAACCAATTATGTTCGTTACAATGACACCAAAACTCATTGTATTTACTGGCATTTCACCAAACATCTTATTGAAATGAACTGTTTTACAATCACAGAAGACAATTGCGAGAAATTTTAATTCTTAATTTTTGTTTTTTGAACAAATTTTGACTGAAGGAATACATGTAAATAAAATAAACTGATGCAAACAACTTCAGTTCGTTACAATGACACGACACAAAATCACCATTTTGTGTTTGTTGTAATGAAGACAACAAAATCATTGCCCTAATCCTCCTTTATTTCAACCAAATGTTCCGAAAAACCCTGTATTAATGCAATTTTTGTTGAATCGCAGCTGCAAATTCTCAAAGACTGATCGTCCTTATGTTCGTTACGGTGTCATTTAGGTAACGAACATAATTAAGGAGTTAAACCTTTGACCTTTAACTTGTGACCTGGGTTGCTCTGAGACTGGCAAAAATGATGAAGTCATAGTAAATGGGGCCACCTACTGTTGTGTTTAATTTTTTTTTTTATGAATGAAATTATGTTCGTTACATTATGACACCACAATTTTATACGTTTTTCAATCTTTTGAAAAAAAATTATGCATTATCGAGATGTTTTGTCTTCACTTTTATAAGGACATTTTACGTTATTATTAATATTTTTGGACGTTTTAAAAACACCATGAAGGCTTTCATTGTGTTTTTTACCAAGTTGAATGTCTTGAGTTTGCTATGACACCAAGTGCAACGAACATAATACTTTTTTTCCCCCACCCTTTCCTGAGCAATTTCGTGAAAAATTTGGAATTTATTATCATGCATATTAAAATTAATACTGTTTACAGTAGAAATGCACAATTATATTAATTTCATACTTTAAGAAAAACATGCTGGCTGATTCTTATTTTGGTAAGTATAGTCGTGACACCTTTTCAGTCTCCATTTTGGCCAAAATTTTGAACAAAAATATCTTTTTTTTTTGCAATTAGAGAGCAACATGACATTTTTCTCCCTTAAGTTGTCTCTTCATATACATCTATCATTTTTATTAAAAATATTGTTCAAAAGTTTTATTTTTTTCTCACAGTACTAAAAACAAAAATCCATACCTAGTGTTTGCCAGTATCATATTATTACACATATAAAGAAATATGATGTCATATTCTCATGTGACGTCATAGCGCCCTCGTCAGTGACCCCCTTTTTGTACTACTAAAATTAGTTGCGAAAAAAATTAAGAAATCTTTTGGTAGGAACTTATCACCTTATCATTGCAACGCCCTTAAAGGGCATAAATAAAAAGAATATAAAATAAATGCATGCTGAAATGTTGACTTGATTCAGATCATTCGTTTTCAAGTTACAAGAGTTACAAGCTTTTTTAAAAGGTTGTAACTTGAAAACAAATTTTCAAATGTCTCCATAGATTATTTTGTTGTAATTACTGTTGGGGCCCAACAGTAATTAGACAATGACACGCTTTCTCAGTTTTCTCAAAAATGCAAGCACATTTGCAAGAATGGTTTGGGCATTGTAACATATGCCAGTCAAGGATTCTTATTAGCCTAAATAACTCAATTTTAAGTTAGGTGACCTAGAGGATGAAAAGTGGATCATGAATTGCCCCTTTAAATCAATGTTTTCATTGCATTCAGATGAGTTACAAATCATGTCTCTATTTTTTCTGCATTTAAAATGGTTGGCTCATCAGACAGTAAATTGGGTTATCACCAGATTCAGTGATTCATTTAGTTTGTAGTATTTCTTGAAATTAGTACCTTTTGACAATAAGCTCACATATTTCGTTCTGGAAAATTAAAAGTAATGCCTAAAATCCACGTTTTCACTTAATTTCAGATGAGTTGGAATTCATCATGTCTCAACTGCAGTACAAATGGGCTAGCTATTCAATCCGAGCAGCTGCACTGACATTAATGCTTGGTGATTTGGCAAAAGCACCCATAGTATGTACCACAGAGGACATCTCGGAAGATCAAGGTAGTTCCAATATCTAGAATCTTTCATCTTTAACATCGTTCTGCACATGACACTGTCTAGCTATTTAACTTTATTTGAAATAAAGCATAGACTCATTAAGATGGTCCATTGAACCTCTTTTTTTAATCCATTACTTCGTGCTTTATAAATTTAAACAAACATGAGAGCTTCATGGGCTGGTGAATGGGATGTTGTCTTGATTGACATTTTATTTTCCGTCATTTGATTTATTTTAATGTTTAAATTTTTTTTGGCAATTTGTGTCTATGTAATTTTTTTTAAAGATAAAAAAACAAATGTAAAGTTTTGAGTAGCAATTTGTGTCTGTAGAATTTTTGTCTCCAGAAAAAGTAATGTCAAATTTCTCTGATGTTATCAGAAAGTAGCTGTGATGTTAGCTAAGTTTTTTTATACAAATGATGTAAAAAGCTAAGTTATTTTCATTTACCTGAAAATGACATTTGTGAGAATTCTTGCATTATATGAAGGAATTCTTGATAGAGTCAAGTTTAATTTAACGATAACAACATTTTCATGACCTGTATATGAAGGGTGGCCTGTGGAAAATTTAAAAGTTGATCAAGGCGCCGGGAAAATCACTCATATGGACATTGACCGTTAAGTGGCATGTCATAAAGAGGTAAAAAAGGTAAAGGGGATAGCATGTATTTGCACAGGACAGAGTGCCCTTCTATCTTTCGAAGCAGTTGGACCAGACTCAACTTTTTTGGGTTATATTTTCAGTGATCACCACACCTCCTTCCCCGCATGTCTGTTACCTTCCCATCACTGAAGAATTCTGATACCCGTTTGACACATGGGTGGAGAGGAGCACATGATCTTGCTCAAGGACACGAGACACGCCACCCACCGGATTCAAACCCAATTCGCTCAATGCCCGATGATTAATTGTTGGGACTTATACCGTTAGGTCATGCATGTCCCTGATAGGCGTTGGTGTGCATTGCAAAAAAATGATGGATTCAATCAGGGATGGGGAACCCAGTATAAACTTTTCACTTCAATAGAGATACTTTGGAAAACAGATGTGTTAGGTTTAATATTGTTATATCAAATAGGTAATTTTTTGTGTTATATTATAAATTAAGGTTTATATTATAAATTCATGTTATCCAGTGCTTTTTGCAATTGTATTTTACCAATTCTTGACCCAACTCACAATCATAATTTTCATTGTTTTTAGGGAAGAGAGTGACATCACCATGGGAAAGTAGCAACCCACCACTCTTGAAACAAAGCAGCAAACTGGGTGGTGCATACACAAGAATTCACAAACCATTACTGGAGAGACCTGTTGGAGGTAAGCAAGATTCGGTTATGTATGTTTGCAGGGGCTTCTGTAAAAGTCTTGATTTTTTCGCTATTTTGGCTATAACAGACATTTTGCAAGTTTTTATTTTTGAGATTATCCAAACAAATTCCATTATTTCAGGGAGTAAGCTCAGCATAAGCCTCTATAAACAACATACATTGGCAATTATTAGCACATACATTGTGGGAAAGTTGATAACAAAAGTAAATGGAAAGTCTCATAACCGTTTCTTTCAACTAACAGGCCAAGTGTATCATTATACCATAATGGGGCAATCTACACAGGCGTGCAAATCCAGATGAATGCGCATCTCCGTAAGCCGCTTTGCAGAAGATTGTGGCTACACGGGCGTCAGATCCGGATCTGCTGTACAGCACTCTGCATACGTGTAAGTGGTCTATGGAGATGCGGATCTCAGATCTGGATCTCGGAGATGCGTATGCATCTGGTATGCATGTGGATCTGCGCTCCGTGTAGATTGTCCCAATATGACCTGCTTCAAAATGTCCCTCATATTTACCATGTAGGCCTACATTGATTTACCTGGCTAAATTATTAAACTTTCAAATTTAACAACTTTACACACAGGTTCACCATGACTGCTTTGCTTGTTATGTATTTTTGGTTCAGCAGAAATTTTGATAAACAATAAATGGAATTATATTTTGCAAATTTTAATTTTAGGATTGGTTTACAAATTTTCCGAAAATAAAAATGTTCAGTATGGCAGCTCTGTTGATACAGTTTGGCTTGATATAGTGAAAGCGTGTTAAAGTCTTTTGCCTTTATCTTAAAAAAAAAAAAAATGTGGACTTGCATGGCAATGCTTAACTTTTATTGTAGCATAATCTGTTGGTTTGAATTGGAAGGAGATACATGTATTGGATTGTTGACATGTGTTCAGAATTGGTATATGTTGTGTTTCCTATATTTTACCATATAGTTTCAAGATAGAAGTCTATTCATAAGATTTTATCAACCTCATTTAGTATGATGTAGGACATTGAATAGTTTTACCTATTCATGTTTTTTGACCAAAATTTACTGTAAATGTCTAGGCAATAGTGCAAAATATGACCAAATGTGAAGCAATAATTTAAAATGTGCCAATTTACAGTAGGTAATGGTTTAAAAGAACCCATAATGTCTTAAAGGGCACTATCATTTTCTGAACAGACTAATTATGATTGTCAAAAACAAAAAAAAGTTTCAGAACTTTTGAGGTACACATTGTAGCTATTTTGAGATGAGTTATATAAAACAAATGTTGAGTGCTCAATATGGTAATGGTTATAATCTATTTTTCGTCAGTGCTCTGGCTTAATATCTAAAGAGCTATGTACTTTTTGTAGCTTATTTGTAGCCTTGGAAGAATAGTTGTCCAATAAATCAAGGGTGATTGTTGTCAGGGGTCTGAGAGTTCAGCATTTATTCCTTTTTCAGTATTTTTGTCTCTTAAAAATTGTCTTAAGATTTTTCTTGTATATTTCAGCCTATTTTGGTCATTTTTCACTCTTTACAGCATTTTTTATCACCTTTCTCTCACACCCCTGTGTTTTATTTCTGTTCTTTTACAGATAGCTTAGAAGACAGGGTCAGACATCATTCAAAGAAGTTCAAACTTGATGAATCGTTGCAGACATGACCCATGGACCATGTGAAGGATACAAATTTATACAGCCTGAATCAAAATGAAGTTAACCAAGATTCATGACTGTATAAACAAAAGAACTACTGATATTCAAAACCACTGTGAAGCACCTTATAAGCCTTTGGACTTGACAATTCTGGCCTACAATTTGCTTGGGGTTTGTAATTACAGTTAGTTTTCAAATACAAAACTGCCTTGTGCATCTTTGTCAGAATATATCATATAATTTATAATTTCCCGCTTTGCCAATTCGGTGTCAAGCAGGTTCAAAAGTGATTCCATTTATACTATTGATTTATATTTCTGTTTGAAATTCCTGCAAACCTCTGTTTATAATTGTTTGTTTTACATTTTCCTTCCAGTTAAAAATCAGCATATCATAGACAGCTTTCATATGATTCTCCTTGATTCAATTGTTAAATCTCAGTTGAAGGAACAGGTGATACTGTTTTCCTTGCATTTGTGATTTGTTTGCTCTTCAGTTTATTGGACGACTTGAATTTGAATGAGCATTTGATATGTGCATTAAACAGCATTATATACCTCATATATAGATTCCTGTCCTCTGATTGGTTAAAAGTGTGGGCTTGGATTTAACTAGGCCCGGGGCATATTTTTCACTAGACCCGCTCAATACATTTTGCGCACAATACGGCGCGGTCAGCATTGAAAGGAGAAACATATATCGTAAATCATTTTCGGTTCTCTAACCAACCAGATGACAAAATCTATATATTCGGTATAAAACGAATATTGAATGCTTTTTGGTGATCTCAAAACCATGTGTCCATGGGACCATATGTCCCATGGTTTTGAGATCACCTCGGGAAAATAATTTAAACCATGCCCCTCAAAGCACTCAATATTTGTATACTAAACCAGACCAATCATTACTGCACATATCATAGGGGGTTTTCACATTTGATCTTCAATATGTATCAAATGTAGCTTTGCTTGTACAAAAATCCAACAAAGTTTAATTTGTTTCTAAAAAATTTTCCACATATGATGAATCAAAGCCAAACTTTTCTAATTATTGACTCGTGAGTCCATTATTTCCAAAGTGAAGGCTGCAACAAAGGTGTTTGCACAGGCAAAACTAGACATATTCTAGATATTCAAAACATAAAATTGCATAAAATTTTACTCAGCACACTTAGTTAACTAAAAAAAATTTCTTGTTTATTTCATCTTTTTCAAAATCATACGATATGCTTAAATGCTAACATGTTCAGTATCTGAATCTGTAAGTAGAAATTATCACATGGATGCAAAAAAGTCAAATACAGTAGATGCCAATGTTGATATGTTTACATTATAGTGTCAAGGTTTGGGTCAAACTTGAAATAGTCGTCTCCTGGAAAACCATTTCAAGAGCCATTGACATAAGGCCAAGAAATTTATTTGTTGTGTTGCCCTTTTGAGGAAAAAAATTCAAGTCGGGTCGGGTCTTTTTGTTTTTGTTTTGTTTTTGACATGACACCAAAGATTTGTTAATTTAACACATTTATTGTGAGTTTCTTTGCTAGAAGCGGTAAGTTTAATTGAAAAAAAAAACCGACCTGATTTTTGCCAGATTTAGAGTCGGTCGGAAAAGGCAACACAACAGTTGGTTTATTAGGCCTAAGGCCAAAAAAAAAAAAGAACTCTGTCTCAGCTTCCTTAGGCCCAAAACCCTAAGCTTTACGCATTGTTTTTTTTAGTTAAAAAGGTTATGCGCTTTGCGGAAATCTTTTTTATTACGAATTTTTTCCCCTTTTTATCTCTCGATGTAAGAAAAAAAAAAAAAGCAAACAATCTCCTAAAAAAAAAGAAATGTGGTAAAATTTGCATTTTTAACCCTATGCGCATGGGAAGCTGAGGCAGAGTTCTTTTTTTCTTTGGTTTAAGGGGGACCTTTTTCACATTCTAGTGACAAGGTGTGAAAACATAAAAAGCATATGCCAGCCACATAATGCAGATATGACTTTATTGAATTCAATAAAAAATTAATTATTTATAATTTCAATCATCATTGACAGAGTAACAGAGAAGAAACTTTTCCCAACCTTTAAACTGGTTTGATTTACTATACATCTACATTTGGCCTAATGCAAATCCTGTTTTAAAATAAATGGCACCAACTGAAAAAATATACCAAAACAGGTGTGAAACACACATCTGGTCTTCTGAATTGTTGGTCTCCTTTGCATAAATCGCAAACAGCTAACATGATGTGCATTGTACATTACATGTACATTATCCTCTAGTTAAAATGGATAAGTGGATGCCTGGGGCCGGGGCTTGGGGGGGGGGGGCAGACAGGTGTTATCCTGCAAGCATTTATGACCACAGTTTATAAACATCCCCTGAAGGATGATTTCTTCTAAAGCCATTTGTTTTGCACACCCAAAACAGGAATTCCACAAGCATGTGCATCTAAGCAAATATGGTTCAATTATGACCTCTTGCAATGTAACCTTTTATGTATAATGTCATGGAACTCGACTTGTATGAGTGCTACTTTCAAAATGTTCATTAATTTTTTTTCATTCAATTATGAGTCTACCGAGTGAGTCAAAAAAACTGCAATAGTTAAATGAAAGCAATATTTTAAGAACAAGAAATATCATGAACATTAAAAGTATATATCTAAATAGATCATAGATTTATCTTTAAAATGGTGAAAAAATGGGGAAAATTGATAAAGGCGTCGCAGAGATACACTTATTTGAAAAGGATGGCATAAAAACAGCTCTGTCCAAATGTCGTGCATATGTTTTATTAGTGGAGGACACAATTGTGACATTATCTTTTCTCTTTTGTGTTTGGGTGCCTTGAAAAGAGCCGTTTGAGCTTGGTGGCCCTGAATATTCAATTGTCGGTTCAACGTGGACTGGGACACATGTGGCAGGGGATTTCTTCGCAAGCTAACTTCTGGATCCCTTGCCAATGTCTGACGAACGCGGTCGACGTTTCTCCTGCTTCTTGCCGTTCTCGGTCTTCCAGGTCTCTCTTTATTTAAGTTATGAACTGTTCCTGTTCTTTTGAATTTCGCCTGAATTCTATCGATGGTTGATGCACATGGTACACGCGATGGAGGGAATGCACCCTCTTTGAATCTCCATTTCACTTCTACATGAGATTTGTAGGTAAAATAAACCTCGGCAATTAGAGCACGTTCATCGTTTGTGAACAGATCTTGAGGCATTGTGAACAGTGACTGATTAATAAGCTCTCTCTTCTAAGGCAGTATCCCTAAACATGTCATTTTGCACTTAAAAAATACCTAAATTATCATTTATGGGTAAATTAATAAATTAAGAAGAGATTGTCACTAAAGCAATGTAATTGGTTTGTGTTATTATTCAAGAGGTGTTGGCAAGAAATTCAATTCAATATTGGTAGTTATTACTCATTTGATGCGTCGACGAAGTATGCTCATTTGGACAGAGCTGTTTTCATACCACATTATTCAAATAAGGATATCTTCGCAATGCCTTTATCAATTTTTACCATTCTTTCATCGTTTGAAAGCTTAATTTATGACCTACTTAGAAATTAATATTATTTGTTCGAAATTACTTTTGTTCTTACAATATGGCTTATATCTTATTATTGCAGTTTTTTTGACTCGCGTGGTATATCTAGAAAAATAACTCTTTCACAGTAAGGTTTTGAAAAAGTATGATATTTCATGGGCAATGTCTGTTTTTGGTACCCTAAATAGCTTACCTGATTCACCCATCATCGTTAAAAGTGAACCTTAATCACCTTTTTGTTGGTCACACATACTAAAACTGTTATAATGGGTTGACCGCCTCCAATCATTCACGCAGATGCCTAGCTGCTTGAGAATTTGTACTTTTCACCATTCAATACCAATTTCAATCAATTTCGGATTTACTCTATACAATGGATACCTTAACTTAAGACAAAACATGTTCTTCAATATGACTGCATCTAACTTTCCTTGTGCTACAGATTCCTATATACAATCTTTAACAAATATGTTTTGTGGTACTGGAACAGGGTTCACTGTGATTAAAATCGCATATTTGAAACAGAAACAAATTACAGTTCAACTTTTTTCAGCAAGATTCGTTTCCTCTCAAGTTCCTCATTAATACCTGCAGACTTTTGTGGAACATCCGCTGTTCTTTGATAGCCCTCCTGATGCTTAGCAAACAGCAAGTCTTTCATTGCCTCCCCCTTCTGCTTCATCCGTAACTCTGCCCATTCCTTCAGGGCAGAATCCCCCTGACATGGGCACGGGCCATCGCATTGCTTGGCAAGCTTTCTGTCGGGTCTCACACATGCTGCTCTGCACAGGGTACATTCATTTTTGTGTGTGTGATGAGCGCTGTCGCAGACAGGTTTTTCTAGACGCGGACAAAAGAATATACACTCGTCATGGTTGCCTTTAGGACCTGAAAACAATTAAGTATAGTACTGTCAGTTATGTCAACCCTTTGTTATAGGTGTAAAACGTATGAAAACAAATATTACTTTTTAAAGAGGTACCAAATATTTGAGCGTCTGTTGTAAGATTGATTTTAGTGTATATCCTACACTTGTAACAAGAACTAAGGCTTTGTGATAAGAATATTGTTTGATCACCAATTGTATTATGTGAAAAAAATAATATTTCGGTCTCACATTAAAGCTAAGACTTAAAGCTTTAAAATTACACCCTACTTTTGATTATCGGATGCTTGATAACGAAGGTACAGTCAAATCTGATTCCGAAAGAGGTAGTTTGGGAAAATTGTGTTCAAAGTTTGTGTACTATATGTCTATTATGTCTATATGTCTATGCTCAGCTTCAGTGGCATGATATTTGGTGCCTTAAACATCTTGTAGTCTTAAAATGAGTCTCTGTCATTGCAGCCTCCTTCGGGAAACATGCAAGTAATTGGTCATGGTCATTTTTGTTCAATAATTTGTCATTCATAATTTTGCACAATTCCCAGTTCTTTAGTGTTTGGCACTGCAAGACAAATATAATCAAGTAGCTGCCTGCAGGACAATAAAAACCACGTAGGTGTCTCTAAATCATGTAACCGTTTTCATACATTTCTTTATTATAGAGATTAGCACAAAACCCAGCAGGTGTTTTCGAAATTAATTGTTGTTTTTTTCCCGGAAAACACTACCGTAGTCGTGGAAGTACTATTTTCCGTTAAATCAGTTATCTAATCATATGTTCAAGCCGTCAGACAAGGTCGCAAAAATTTAAAAAAAAAAAGGGGGGGGGGGAAAGAGATATAAGCCCTTCAAAAATGTATCTGTAACAATACCTTTTGAATACTTACGATTGATGTATGATTTGTCCAAACATGATGGATAAATCTCTCTTGCGTTTGAGAATATGACGTCGTTTATTGAAATTATCATACCTGTCACAAGGATATGAGTCTGTATAGCTGTAATTGAAACCTGTAAAGAGTCGATAGGTCAGAATAGTTTTACGAGTCACATTAGAAGCAGAGATGCAAACACTATGAAAAAAAAATCATCATTCAAAAAGTTGCGTCAAAATGTTTATGTCAAAAATATATATAGACCCTTGGCGAAGGTAACAAGAACATTCAACAAAGACAATGTTTTCTTGAATTTTCTTCATGGAATTTTAAACATGAATAATCATTCTGATTATATTCTAAGGACTGCTAATATTTTCCCTTTCGTCATTCCTAAATAATGTTAATGCAGTAGATAAAATTAGTTACATAATACTACCCACAAGTATAATTGAGAAATAAGCTACGGTTTATAACCCATGCTACTGTATTTTAGAGCATGTTCCCACTGAAGTCTTTGATCCTACATCGAGTCCACGACCCTAGATCTGAATCCACATTAAACACCGTGGGAACACGTTATATGCGGTCTCGATCCTATATTAACAATGTGGTCTCAATGTGGGGTCGAGACTACCAACATTAGGTAGTCTCGATGTAGGGTCAAGCTCAGTGGGAACGCTACACACACATTTAATGTAGGTAAATTATGTAAACAATGTGAAGGTCGTATACAGTAAACATAAAGCATGAAAGGTGTTTGATAATCAAAACTGCTGTTCTTAGGGCATGTAGGGACAGAGAATTTGATCAAAATTGCATTTAGAATTATGTATGATTCTCCTTGCAAATGCTATGATAGTCCTTATGACTTTTGAGTCACAGTAAGCTATAGAAATATGAACAGTTTGTACTGCATCATGGATAGGCATACACGGGCCACTGACGGGCCAGCCGGCCGGGCTCACGTAGCGGAAGACATGCATGATACGTGGCGGCGATTTCCTCACAACAAAGCTGTTTGAGTCTCGGTACACACGTAATGGTAAAATACATTTTCACATTTGAGTGAAAGTCCACGTACGATGTATTTCAATGTGATTATTTATTATGTTCATCATTAAAAAGACTGCAGCTAAAATATACCTTAAAATATAAATAATACAACAAGAATATGTCCAATAAAACGTAAACTGATTCTGGTGCATAAATGCTAGCTAGCGAGTCAGATAGACCGTGTTTGTCAATTGCAACATCCGGGTAAGTGGACTCGACCTAGCATTCAGTCGATAGGGAGTTTGACCTAGGATTAACAGTGCAGTGGGAACACGAATCAATGTGGACTCGATGCTGGGTCAGGATATAGGGTCTAACCCTACATTAGCAATGGGAACACACCCTTAGATGAAGCAAGAATAAAAACGTGAAGCTATTAGTATCTAAATACACTACATGTAATATACATCTAAAATACGTGAAGCTTATTAAACATATAAGTATCTTACTAATTCACGTATTTTTATTAGTATATTTAGATACCATAACTTCCCGTGTTTTAGATACATATTAGTATGTAGATACTAATAGCTTCACGTATTTTAGATACATTTTAGTATATTTAGATACTAATAGTTTCAGGTTTTTTTTATTCTCGCTTAATTCTTTATTCATTTCTTTGAAGGACTATTTTGCGAGAGAACACCGATTCAAATTGTAACCAGCATAAAAAATTGTTAACTTATTTCTTTTGAAGAACTATAGAACTATTTTGTGAGAGAACACCGATTCAAATTGGTCCAGCATTTAAAATTGTTAACTTATCCGAACTTGGTTTCAAATATAGAAAAATTCAGACGGTTCTATCAGCAGACCATCGCCAGATTAATTGTTTCACTGACGATCGTTTGTTTGACTGGTGGATTTAAATACAATAAACGCATTTTTTCTTGAAATTATAGTACCTATTGAAAATAAAATACGAGACCTCATATCCCGTTCGGGAAAATAAGTCAACTGATTTCAGAATTTCCTGATTGACTAACAGGAAACGAGTCAACTCTAATTTTACACATTTATGGAATAACTTTCCATGAAGTCGCTTAATTCAAGCAATCAAGACTTACCATAATGATGCTGTTAATCGTTGATATTTTATGTTCACATGTATCTGAAATAAATAGCAAATTTCAACTGCCGAAGAAACTCCGTCACATCCTTTTCTATTTTCCCCCAAATTTACTAAAGATATTCCATGCTATTTTCAATGATAGTATAACATATACGTGGATTGTTTTGAAAGAGACTCGTGTCAGAGTTTAATTAGATGTCTACCTAGCATGAATCTTGTTTACTTTTTGACTGAGATGAAATCAATTTGATATGAAATGGAACTATTTCAGCACATTTTTCTGTGTTTAAACAGATGCTTACAAGGATAATTGAGTATACATGTACAGCGCAGATTATTATACAGATGATGGGTTTTGCATCTCGTTCTTGAGCTGAACAAATGCTTTTTTTGTCAAATGTCAACTTTTAGCAGTATTCACTAGTCGAAATATTTCTTTTTATGCCTCCCTATCTAAGAGCTGAATATTTGTTGACCTTCCCTACCAATACAGCCATTACTCTGTGATACAGAGAGCTCATCTAGATGCTGAACAGACTTTGACGAGAATAAGCGTAGAAGTAGAAGCACCAAGAAATCACAGAGAGTAATAAATTATTAATAGGTCTACTTTGCTGAGCGCGATCCGGGCAATTACTACAATTTCCTAATTTGTATTGAGTAAATTACCAAATATGTCACATTGAGATCACGCATCTCAAATTTATTACAATCACCTTCTTGTTCTCATGATTTTATTTCATTATTTATTCATGAGAAAAACCTCCCGGCAACCCTCCGGAAGATATCGTGTATCAGAGACACATCTAAAGCTGGTATCGGCAAGGATTTTCATTGTCAACAAACCTCCAAAATCGAGCGACCGACGTCGACACTGTCGACAATGCATTTTCGTAAAATGCAGCAAAGGCAACTGCTGGGAAAGGTCGTAATTCCTTTACGGTGTATGAATTTATTCACCGTGTATGAAATCCTTTACTGCACAGCAGAGGGTGATTTAAGCCCTTCCCATAACACACAGCAACATACCAGTAGACCCCATGGAATGTTAACCAAGGTCACTCCACTACTGCATTCATTTGTATGGTAAACAGTTTGAATTTACTCTATTTCAAACTGTATTTTGGGAATGAAAAACTCTGTCCAACTCAGGTTTGTTTGCATTGATATCAAGCTGTGATTATCCTCTTTCTGAAGGTCCTTTTCATTCACAGTTGGACAAACTAATAAATTTTCTATAGCAAGTTTTCCATCAGTAGTTTTACATATAAGTCTATGCAGTTGGTTCACTCAGTAAGCTGTGGAAGAGACTGTTTGAATTGTATGATGGGAAGGGCTTAAATCAACCTCTGACTGCACAGTAAAGGAATTAATCCACTCTTCACTCTGAATCAAGTTTTTCGATCAATCTGTGTAAATCAACAATTGTAGAATGACACCACAAAATCCATAATGTTCATTGTTCAAGAAGAATATCATGATCTATAGTATCGAAAGCTTTGTATAAATCTAAGAATAAGCAGTGGTGTGCCCCCCCCCCCCCCCAAAAAAAAAGAGGGGGGGGGGGCAACGGTTTCCAGTTGGGGGAAAAGTTCCATTCGGGGATCTGGACATTAAAAATAAGGAAACGGAGGGGGGAAGGAAAAATCTTTAAACAAAAGTAAAGCAAAATTGTAAAAATCGTTAACAAGTTGCTGTCAAACATTTTTGGTGTACTCTTTCTTTTGAAGTTTTGTTACGTCGTTTCGACGGCAGGAATGATCTTATTAACTAATCCTGCAATAGCTATGTTGAGTGATTTTGCCGGAAACCAACTTGCTTGACATTGAGGATTTCACGGGATCGATACGATCTAAACATCTGTTAAATACAAGTCTCGCGTATTAAAAAAAAAAAACACGATAAGAAGGATAAGGAACGATAATGATTTCTTATTAATTGGAACTAGGCCTACTTTTGCTACTTTTGAATTATCAGATACAATCATCATCATCATCCATCGACTGCAAAATAGGCGACCAAAAGGTTTCTTCATGTTAGACGATCGTTAACAAAAGCGGCAATCTGTCGTTCATGTATTGCTCCTTCATTATATCCCAAATAGATGCTGTATATAGGTAAGGTATGAAGTGTACGGACGAACAGATCTCCTTTTGCTGATGGTTGGAACAAAGAGAGCTTTTTCTAGCTGGTTCCTCTTTTGGGATCCGGAGGATCTGACCAAGGAATCGCAGTTGACGTTTTCTCACAACGTTGGTCAGAGGCTGATTGTCAGTCATCCAATAGATGAAATATAACAGAAACATTTTATATTCAACTTAACTCTATATAGCATGAGGTGGCAAATGCATTGATTTTATTTGGAGAAATGGCTGCGGGTTGCAATTGACAGTTTTTTGTGCACTGATGACATCAAGATCAAGCTCAGCTGTAGATTCTGCAGGTCTAGTTGTATTTGATCCTGAGGTATTGAGGACTCTTCTAGTAGTCAACCATAACAACGAATGGAAATGGAGCCAAGACATCTCCCTGTAGAAATCCGATGTTGACGTCAAATACATCTGATCATGCTGATAATACCTCTATACTATTATAGAACTTTCAGAGTTCTCGTATAGTACTCTGATTAGTGGCGAAGAACAGAGCACATAACCTTCCCGTTGATTGAATCGAAAGCCTTCTTGAGGGTGAAGTCTATTAGAAGGTGACAATGGTACTTAATTCTGATAACCGTAATTTGATTTTTCTCGAGATAAGCTAGCTGTTCAATGGATTATTTTCCCTTTTTCATATTTAGTTTTCTCAATTTGTTGATAAAGGATAATTAAAATGGCCAATTTTGTGCAGATGGAATTATATCTTCGTTGTAACATTGCGTACGAGTAGATAAGTTCAAGGTAGGCATGTTATGGCCACGATCAACTTTCAGTAGATCAAAGTTATAATCACCTATGATATAGACATTTTTCTTTTCTGAATCGATATTTTCAAAGAATAACTTCAAAATCTCGGGTGAAATTGTCAATCGTGTATGTGACCTACTCCAGTAACAGTATTTTGTTTTATCATATCCCCCATGTATCATTTAAACATGACTCGAAACCAGCATTTGCATTACAAAGATCTGATCTCAGTTTATATTTAATTTGGTCTGATATGTAAAGGCACAACACCACCCTTTTCTTTCCAGTTCTCTTTGTACATATTGTAGATTAAAATCAGGTAGATTAATTACTTGGATTGTCTTTAAAATGAGTTTCAGATTATAGAAAATTTGCAATTTAATGATATTCTTAAACCTTGCCATTCTACGTGTATCTGTACCACTGACCAAGGCTAACCCGAAGGTTAAAATCACTTTATAGGTCTTACACTTACTTTGATGTTGATGTTCCTTGCTTTATTTTACATTTTACAAGTGTCTACATGAATATTTCCAATTATCAGCATTCAAACAAGAATATAATTCATTTCGACCAACAATTCGACATTTACGTTGTAGTCTATGGGCGACGCCATATTTGTAGAAAATTGCGATCACATTAACGAAAATCTTAGAAATTATTCCCCTCTCGTGTAAAAAGCAAATAGACTCTGTCACACATCATATCGTACAGAGCCTAAACATAACGTACACAGATTTCTGAATATGTGCCAAACGGACACCAGCGGACACAATCATATGGATAATTGAACGTATGTCTAACGAACACATGACGAACATATGCCTGCAACATTATACTCCCGGGACATTAGGTACGTTAGATGTACGTTTTGCTCTAAACGGTGATGTGTGACAGAGCCTAAACAAAAGGTGAGGAAAACGGGTTAAAATTTCAAATTGAAGAACGAATGTTCATGGAAGTTCACAGTGGCGTTCGCAAAGGGGCTGGGGTGGGGCTTGGGAGGATTCCCCCCCCCCCCAGTCACGGAAAAAGTCGGGGGAAACGAGGCAAAGTCGGTGGAAAAGAAAAGGGGCTCTCAGTGGTATTTTCCACTAAACATGCCGAACAAAATTTGTGGAAATGTTTAAAAAATCATTAACAATGTTATTAAGTCATGTAATTTTTGTTGAGAAATTGAAATTAATATCGACATGAGTCGTGTGTGCGATTGTTAGACCTTTTTTTTTTTTTGCTTTTTAATTTGCATAAGCTACGCCAAAAAAAATTGGTGTACCTTTTAGGCCTAATTAACGGGGGAACTTCGTATCTAGCCCCACCAGTCAAAAATTCCTGCGCACGCCACTGGAAATTCAATTCTTTGAAAAGGCCTTCCTGTTATTATTATTTCTAGCTTATTTTCTTTCAAAGTGACAGAAACAGGCTTCAAAATGCCTAATATCATAAATTAAGCCACATAATATAACATTTAAATTCACAGTGGCCACCAAAATACGCAAAAAAGGGGTTGAAGCTACCAAATGAACAAATTAATAGGATGAAAATTGGTTTGAGGGTAACGTTTGTCCCCAAGTTTGATTATTAAAATGTTTGAAATCCAAAATGGTGTCCACATTAAGATCCAAATGGCTGCTAAAACATTTTATACAAAAATGAGTTAAAAAGAATTTAAAACACTATTAATTTAAAATTATCAAAGAACAATTTATGTGAGGTTGAAGCAGATATAGTTCTCTCTTAATTAGGTTGTTTACATGTTTCAAATCCAAAATGGTAGCTATGCCGAGCGGTCCAACGGCGTGGCTGCAAAATATCATTTTTGGCTTTAAAATTGGTTATAGCAACTTTATGACAATATTAAAAACATCAATATTCAAAATAATCACCTGAGAATACCTAGAAGGGTTGCAATATAAATATTTCAGCATTAATTATGTAGAGATTATTTTTAAAATCAAAATGGCGCCAAATATGAAGTAAAATGGCTACCAAAATACATGCTTTTGCCCCAAATGGGTTACGCTGACATTAAAATAACATTAAAAACTATATAAATTGTATATAATATGTGTATACATTTTAAAAAATTCAATAGAAATTTGCTTAAAGGGACACAACAGAGCTTCAACTTCAAATGGGTACCCAAAATGTGGCCCAAAATAACTGACCAATACTTTTTT
>JXSR01S039154.1:0-12724 GCA_000969725.1 Ophiothrix spiculata | reverse complement strand
AAGGGTCATAGATTCTTAAAACCTGCAAACTTGATATATGGAAATAGCGCCACCAATAATGTGCCTTTAGCATTAAATGGCTATATATTACTAGTGATCAAACAGTAGTGCATGCACTATGCTTGACCATGGAAATCATTCAAGCAGTAGAGCCTATGCAAATGAGCTTTTAATAAGCAATTTAATTTTCATTTCCCGGGTATATACCGGGAGAATACCAGGACAACTCGGTCGCTAGATTTTTTTCTCGATGTGACCTGTCGGATAGTTCGGACTTCGAACCCCTATAATCACAAGGGGGTTAGTGCAAATAGAAAATAAAGATATGGATGAAAATATTTAGAGGTTTTCAATAAGATAAGCCTATTTTTGACAGCGGAGAATACACATTTTTCATTTCATTACATTTTTTTAAAAAAATGTCAATTTTAAGCTTTTAAAACTTGAGGTCAAATCTGGTTACGTGTAGCGTGTTTTACAAAATTGTATGTAAAATGCTTTTACAAACTGCAAGATGAGATATCAGACATCATATATATGAAATTTGAAAAATGTATGTTGCCTGTAAGACATTTAAAACAGAAAATATGTCGAGGGAAAATTCATTACAACTAAACGTTCGAAAGGGACACGATGTCGGTCATCACATCATACCGATATACACAGCGAACATCGTAAACGACAAGTCACACGTTTCGAAGGTCTGGGGCAATTTAGGCAAATATGACGGCACGTGGAAAGCAGTGACTGGTGACTGGCATCCACATGTTAATCTAAATTAATTCCTTAAGTTTGTAAAAGTAATTTATTGAAGGAAAATCATTCTAATACGATGGGAAAAATTACACTTCGCAAAAAAAAAAAAAGAAAAGAAAAGAAAAGCGCCGATAGGATTCGAACCTGGGACCCAAGATAACAAAAAACAGACTGCCTAACCGCTTCGCCACGGAGTGCTGTGTATAATGATCGTTGGTTTCTGACAATATATATCTAACAATAGGCAAGTGTCGCTTAATCGTTCGCTTCCGGGGTTACGTGATGTTTTACGTAGACATTTGATGTCTTATTTGACCTCATGGCGGCCTCATGGGACCAAGCATCATATTCCATTACGTGCTCGGTGTTTTACAAAGAATTATCTTAAAATGTTTAGCAATCCTGATAAAGAAATGTTGTCGCTTGCTATTGACCAATTGGCTATTATATTAAGTCCAGAACCGCAGATTTTAAGCAAAACGCAAAGACCAAATTTGACCTCACTCAGATAAAATAATCACTGTAGAAATTATATAAATTTTTACATATATTTCTCAAAATTTTAATTATTTTGGATTTCAGGATGTTTTTACAACATTTTTACATCTATGTACAACATTGTTTTGAATTATGATCTACTTGGATGAGTTTATGAGCCTTTTTAAATTTGTGTCTCAAATCTATGAATATTCATGAGCATAGTCGAAACGACAGTCTGTGCCGATTTTCTATGCATAAAAGAAAAATAAAACAAGCCACTTTTCTCGGACCTGACTTCTGGTTGAAATAGTATACTTGATTTCCGAAAGCACTTACAATTGTCCCCGATTTCCATGTTCGCTACTATACCATTAGTTATTACGGTGTTACAACTGACCCAGACACCTGTTACAAATGACCCGCACCTATGGGACAATTGTAACATCTGGATACCAGCCAGAGTTCAGCACGCTGAAATATCGCTAATTTTATTTTTATTTAAATATTTCATGGAAAACAGGGAATGCCGTTTTTTACATGCGTACGAATATTCATGAGTTCGGATACCCTAGTTTAAAAAGCATGTAAACCCGACATAGTAGCATAGAATCGTAGGGGTAGGCTGTCGGTTTTCCACCTGCGGTCAATCACTTTCCTGCTCATGCAGTAGTTTGTAATTTGAGCTCAGAATATGATGTCATTACGGCATAATGTATTTGTGTGTGTGCAATTCTCAATTAATTCAATAGCCAACTGTGCAATAATCAAGAGTCACTCTGTCAGATATGCCAATTCTAGATATATTTTTAAGCTTTTGTGTCTTTTTTAACATTTTAAATTATTTTCTATCATACTGTCTATATTGTTTATACCATATATCATTTTAATTTTTATTGTTGGATTATGTTATATTACTATAATTTTATAAACTACTTTATTTTTAATGTATCATGTAAATTTCAATTTTTCTTGAATTTTTATCATTTTATGTATTCTTCACACGGACACGTGGAAGAACAATCACTGTATATTGAACGTGTTATTCCGTGAATAAATAAAGTCATTATATTATTATATATAATCTCAAACCAAACTTGCACTTAGAAGCATAAATGTTATGAAAACATTTTGAAATTTCAAAAAAATAAAAAAATTAAAATATAAGTGTCTTCTCGTGTGATTTTGCAAGTATTTATTTTCCTCGAGTGAGGTTTAATTAGGTCTGCATTTTACCTAAAATCTACGGTATATTTTAGCCGCTTGGTCAAAAGAGAGCGATAACACTTCTTTAACAGATTTATTAAAACATTTGCGGTAATTCTGCGTAAAACACGTTTCACGTAAGAGAACGTTACGCTTGGTCCAATGAGGTCAAATAAAATAATAATAACCCGGCATTTATAAAGCGCCTCTGCCAGAGGATACGAAGCGCTTCAAAAAAGGAAAAACAAACCAAGCACAATAAAAACACAAGCAACAATATAACACTGGAAAGAAATATTACACAAAAAGATGGGATTTGACCTGGGATTTGAAAATCTGAACACTGGTAGATCGGCGGATGTAGAGGGGAATCATGTTCCAATAAGTTGGAGCAGCAACTGAGAAGGCTTTATCACCAGAAGACTTAGATGTCCTCGGGATAACGAGATCCAGGCCGTGACACGAGCGGGTGGTAACGGAGCCAGGCAGGGCTTTCTTTACCAGAAGACAATCAGCGATGTATTGGGGACAAAGTCCACTCAGTGCCTTGTACAACATACAGGAGGTTTTTGAATTTGACACGCTGTTCTATACGTAACCAGTGTAAATCTCTTAGCAGTGGTGAGGTGTGGGTGGACTTTAAAACCAAATATATGAGCCTAGCACATTTATTTTGCAATTTCTGGAGGCGTTCAAGATCATTATGAGCCATACCATTAAACAGAATGTTACAGTAATCAAGGCGTGATAGTGTCAGAGAGCGCACAAGATTTGCACAGGTCTCATGGTCCAGGTAACGACGAATTTTAGTGAGATTGCGAATATGCCAGTTTATGGATTTGCAAAGGCTGGTGACATGCTTTGACAAGGAAAGTTGAGGATCAAAAGTAATGCCAAGGTTACGGATAGAAAGGGATGGAGAGATTGAGACTGCATCAATGTTTATGCAGCTGTCTTTCAGACGTTTTTGGTGATCTGCAGATGTGATAACAAAAAACTCTGTCTTGTCAGGATTGAGTTTTAGCTTATTCCTTACCATCCAGATGTTGATGTCTCTTATACATTGTGTTAACTTGTAGATGGAACAAGCAACATCACCAGGCCTTTTTGGATCCAAACTCACATATATCTGTATACTGTATCATCAGCATACATATGGTAATTTAACTTGTGCTGACGTATGATACGTCCAACAACATGCGTATATACAACAAACCTCACGTGAAGTTGCCCCAGCAACAGATATCAAGCAGGATCTATTTTCCAGGTAAGAAGACAGCCATGACTGAGCTGAACCAACTATGCAAAATTCAGCAATGACCCTCTGCAGCAGAATTTCCCGATCAACAGTATCAAATGCTGCAGAGAGGTCAAGCATTACAAGAAGAGTGGTTTTCTGGTCATCCATGACGGCAAAACTCATCATGCACACTAGCAAGGGCCGTTTCAGTCTCCTTTTAAGTGCTGTGGTACGCCTTGTAGGCTGATTGCAATGGCTCGGAGAGATGGTGTGAGTCTATGGGTCTTATATTGAGACACAGCACACTTTTCGATGAGTTTAGACATGAAATGGAGGTTAGCGACAGGGCGGTAGTTCTTTAGTTGATTCTTATTCAGTGATGGCTTCTTAAGTACCGGAGTGATGATGGCTTTACGAAGATCCTGTGGGAAGATGCCTGAGGAGAGAGACATGTTAACAATCTTAGTCAGGGTTGGAAGCAACAATGTTATATGCTTCTTAACCAACCAGGTGGGCAAAATATCAAGAGAGCATGACTTGTTAGGACACTTCCTTATTATTTCAAGGAGGTCATGCTCAGAGACATAGCCAAATTGATCAAACATAAAATTGCAACTTACACTACTAATACTATTTACATCAGCACTACAAACATTACTATCATTACTTGGAGTACAATTATCAACATCATTACGAATTCTGTCAACCTTTCCAATAAAAAAGTCACCAAAGTCGATGCAAGTGAGCATGGATTATCAGTGTCGGGTACAGGAGACGAGTCTTTGTTAAGCAATTCCCTAACAACTTTGTACATATCTTTAACAGACTCACTCTCATTTGAAATATCAAATTTCTACGTAAAACATCATATAACCCCGGAAGTGATCAATGACGCGGGGGTTTGTCTATTAATACGTACATATATTTAAAACACCCTCTGCATATCAGCGAAATCTCGATGGCCTAGTGGATAGGCTACTCACTTTTAATGCGAGAGGTCCCAATTTCGATTCCCGTCGCGCCTTCTTTTGTTTTTCCTTTCTTTTTTTTTTATTTGAAAACAAAGTTATATTTTTCCATCATATTAGATTGATATTCCTTTAATGAATGTTTTTACACAAGAATTTCTTTAGATAAACATGATAAAATCATTTCCCAATAGCCGGTGAATGCACATGTCCCAGTCAAACTTTATAGACTCCCATAGATGCGAATCATAACTCCCAATAGTCTCGTCACAAACGTTTCTGCATAGCTGTCTGCAAACTCCAAAAATCTCCTTTAATATAGCTAGTATTCGCAACTATGCAAAAGTAAAAAAATCAAAAGTCCTCCGCATTCCAAAATCCTTGCCTTTTGATACTTTCACCAGTTTGACTATAATAGAAACACTTTATTCCAGTCATTCCAACAAGTATTTATCTAGAATTCTCTGCTTTCGTCTATGTTGACAAAATACTGTGCGTTTCATTACTCATCATTTAGCACTTTATTTCACATAAAATCTTACATTTTCTTGAAAAAAATTAATCATTATTAGGTATCACGATACCACGAAATCTGGAGACTGGAACAACGAAGCATAGTTGCATTTAATATGTGGTGGCTCATAAGAGCATGTCTTGACCTTAATGATCATTGAAAGTATCTTTTAATCAGTTAATTAATCAATCATCAAAAATAGCAGAAATTACCTTTTTAGAACCCTTTGCAATTTTCTTGAAGATGCTTCCTGATCCTTGTTTGTCTGACTGAATATCTTCACGAATTTCATCGCGCACATTCATCACTTTTTGATCAAATCGATGTTCCATTTCTTTCACTTGTGCATTGTATTTCTCTTCTGCTTCTTGACGTTTAAGCATTTCTTGTTCTGCATACATTCTCTGAGCCTGTGTCTCTCTTTCAAACTTCGATTGGAGCTCATGCTGTTGACGTTGTAAAAAATATGCAGCTTCTGCTTCAACAGCCTTCATATGTCTTTCCCGTTCCATCGTGTCCATCCATCTATGTTTCTGAACCTCCTGATGAACATCTTCGCGCATTTCCTGAATTTTCCTGTTATACTGCAGCTCTATTTCCCTTAGATGTGCGTCGTATTTTGCTTCTGCTTCAAGACGTTTGCATTTTTCTTGCTCCGCTCTCTCTTTCTGAGCCTCTTTCTCTTTTTCGTACTTTTCTTTGATTAATTGTGCCTCTCGCTCTCGTTCTATCTCGTATTTTGCTTTGAGCTTCTCCTCCTTTTCGACGAGCATTTTCTCGAAGTCTTTATAAACATCATTTGTGAAACAACGACCGTTATTTTTATCAGCCACTCGATCGATCATGGTAAGGAGCCTATTGATCTGTCCAGCCTTGATTTGGTTAGATGTCTCCCTGTTATTGAAGCCGACGTATCTGTTTTTGCATTTGTGCAGGACTTCCTTCATTTTCGGCGGAAGACTACGTACAAAATCATCAAGTTCGTGACCGTAATGCATTATGTCATCCAGTCGTGTGAAAAGGATGATCATGTGCCTGCGGTGATTTAAATAGGAAATAAAGGTAGGTAAAACAAGTTAAAACAAATTCGGTATATAGATTTTTTGGTTATTGTTTATTTTGTTATCATTTTTTTTTCTTATTTTCAGATCAAAAAATTAAAAAACCTTGGCATTTAAATTTGTAGAGTAGGGGTACTGTAAGCCATTGGAAGAAAAAGATAAGGACACGGGAGACCTATTCCCGCATAGCATAGGAGCATTTCTAAACTTAAGGTAATTATTAAAATAAGAACAAGTAAAACCATGGCCTGGTGAAGAATAATTGTACTTGCATAGATAGATTGCATTAAAATAAAAAACTGAACTCACATTGGTGACCTTTAGGACAAAGTTCACATGTCAAAAGTTAAATTATTTGATAAAAGATGGCACAATTATTCAACTTGCACAGATAAATTGCAAAACAATTACTTAACACACGCAGGTGACCTTGACCAAAAGGTCAAAGTTTATAGGTTAAATGTCAATTTTTAAAACGATCCAAATGCCAGGAAATATGTACTTTAGGATCTCCTGAGTTTGATGGAAATGTTTTATAACTTATGCAAGGCCACTAAGGAGTCAAAATTGGGTTCAAAAGGTCAAATTAATAAAAAAAACATTGAAAATCATAATGGTTGATAGATAGATTTAAAACTGCTGAAGAAACAAAAACAAACACAAAATACAAAAACAGACACGTGATGGTTATCAAGTGATTTTGCATGTCCTCGGCAGTCCTCGGAAAACCAAGGCAAAGAACTTTATGTCCGAGGCAAATAAATTTAAGTCGATATACCAAAGTTAAAATGAGCTGAATCCTGGCCATGAAGACTTCAACACTGGCGTTCACAATTTTTTCAATCAGAATCGTGGGCCTAATTAGCGTTAAACCTATTCGCTAATTTCAAAACAATTAAAACGTTGCAATTTGAAAAAAAAACCTGTAATACCTGATAGCTCGCTTGCCAAAAATTTCCAAGATTATATCAGCGCATCTCTGAGTCTGTTCCGTGGCCCGGTGACCTCCTTCAACAACCAAAATAAGGGCATGCGGACCAGGTGCTGACAGGGCTACACATCTTGTTATTTCTCTCAAAGTAGCGTCATTTCTTGTCTGGTATCAAATAGTCCTGGCGTATCAACAACAAGAACACTGCGATCTTGCATCATGCATGAAGCATGCTGGCAATAAAAGGTTTCAGACCTAGCTAGGGCACTTTCCTTGAATACGTCTCGTCCAACAATTCTGTTTCCAGATGAGCTCTTACCAGACCCGGTCATTCCCAGTAAGACGAGTCGGCGATTGCTTTCACTCTCTGTCATCCTTGGATATTGGTATTGATGCTGATGACGTTTATAGCTTGAAGCTGGATGACGTCTGTAGCTTGAAATTGGCTTGACAGGTAAGCTGACCGAATCAGATAATCCTTGTCTCTCAGATGTGTAATGACCTTTATATTCAGTTGTGTAATGACTGCTATATTGTTTAGAACCAACACCATAATTGACCTGACCATCGGCACCTACACTGCCGCCATCATCTTTATTTCCTTCCACACCTATATAATAAAAATCAATAATACCTAATATGTCTTTTGGGCTACTTACATTTGTTTGTTTGTTTGTTGTTGTTTTCTTTTTAGTGAGATTCACACTCAATGATAAAGTTACTATTTTTTTCTTCTTTTCTATCGTTTTAGTACAAAAATGACCTACCATGGGTTTACATGTTGAAAAAAATTATGTAACATTGACGGTCTCGTCATTCTTAGTATTCTTACCATCTAGTTTATTAATGATATCACGGGACAAGTGTGTTGGCTTACGCTGTTGTCTTCTGGTCGACCTTTTGTCATATCCCTTGTTCCTGTTCTTTTCCTTTATATACCGCACTTATCTCCTCGTCATGTAATGCTCTAGCCAACATTTTGTCCTTCTTCTCACTAAATTTCATGGCTGCTTTGCGTGACGCCCTAGAAAGTTTCCTCGCATCGTCCATATCTTGAGTTGACATCTCATTACGTCCTCGACTTTTTTCTTCTTCAAACATATGTAAAGATTGCCTAATGGCCTCAGCCATTTCTTCGTCCTCTGACATTATGTCCTGCGTAAAAAGAGTAGAGTGAAAATGTGTATATTTATATATAGTATAGACCTCAGACTAAATATACGTATGCACATTCAGTGGTGTCAAAAACATGACAGATCTGAAACATCCGTAGAGTCTCTACTCCAGAAATAGTCGAGAGAGGGCTCAACCAGACCTCTGACACTTCATTCCAGACATTTTACAGCACCGTAACTTTATGTAATTTTGGTGCGAGAAAAGCGCATGGTTAACCACCGTTGAACCTTGGCTCCGATCAATGTTCCAGATGTTAGTATTGGCGGTATTATCGAATATTTAACGGTGCGCTAAATCAATTGTTAACCAATGTAAATTTCAATATCATACCGCCCTCTTTAAAACCTGGGACGCAGAAATTAAACATAAAATTGGAGCCACAATTTTTACTAAGTGTCATCTCCTATATTCATCCTCCTTGGCTCAAATTCCAGTGGGTTAGAACCAAATGGGAGCATAATTTAACAGCATTATTTCAGGTATCTATGAAGGTGTGCTTGAAAACAAATGACTAAGTATAGAGCGCTGGAAAGGCAGCTGTTACTGACAGTTTCATTGCAAACCCTAACGTAACGGTCATTGGGTTTCCAATCATCAGACGGATAGAGTCTGCATGTCTTCGACAAACCATCACTCTTAAAAAGAAAGGATCAAATTGATCCGATAAAGTATCAAATATGAGCTTACCCTTTTCCGGATCAATTTTGATCCAAATTCTCCTCAAATTTGATCCTTTTCGGAATCAAAAAAGAGTGTGTTTGATCCGAAAAGGATCAAATTTGAGGAGAATTTGGATCAAAATTGATCCGAAAAGGGTAAGCTCATATTTGATACTTTATCGTATCAATTTGATCCTTTCTTTTTAAGAGTGTAGACTAAATGAACTAATGTACATTCAGTGGTGTCAAAACATGACAGACCCGAGCCATCCGAAGAGTCTCTACTCCTGAAATAGTCGAGAGAGGGCTCAACCAGTGGATTAAAACCACATGGGAGTATAAGTTGATTATAAAAATTAATTTGCCATGAGACTGTCAGTAGCTGCCTTTCCGGAGGTCTATACTTTGAAATGTGTTTCTAAGCACGCCTGTAATGGGATTGTGCATTCTTAATTTCAAAGAAAGTCACCTTAAATAATGATGTTAAATTTAGCAAAATCGGACATTTAGAACTTTTATAACGATTTTTTGAAAAGTGGCCATTTTTGCCAAAAGTCGATATTTTCGGTACTGAAATACTTTGTGACGTCATAATTACGTAACACCTCAACCGATTTTCATGATCTTGGTGTCAATGGAAAGAGGAGACCCTACCCTATACTATAGTATCAAACAATATAACTTTCGGGGGTTCCAAGTTCAAAATCACAGGGGGGGGGGACCCCCCCCCCCCCTCAGGAAGACGTGTTACAGAAAAAGGCTTAGGAAGACGAGGGTTAAACCTCATACGGACCTTAATATCTTAAAATCATTGGTGATCTGCATTCATCCTATAGGCTTAGGTCCATACTATTATTAAAAATGATCTAAGTACGCTTATGATATTACTTACTGTGTTTGGTAGTTGAAGTACTTCAGGTAAATTCCATGTTTCTTCTCTTGTTTTATTATTGAAATAATAGAATCTCTGGTTATAGGTGTCCCAATGACGACTCCATCCCAAATCCATATAATAGTTTTGGTGTTTTGTCCATGAATCCATTGCTGTTTCAGCTGTTTCTGTAAGAGTGAAAGGTCACGTTTGGTCCAAGTGATTCGAACAAATATAAAAAGTCACATATCAGTACTGTCATATATTCATCAACAGTTTCGGCAATGATATTTTACAATAACAGTTGATTTGGAACCAGCTGAATCTTGATTGTATAATTCAAAACATGTTTGGAATGACAACTATGTCTATAAAAGGCTATGCTGTTCCCCATAATTAGGGGAAGCAAATTTGGTAGTACATACTTGAATTTTGAGGACCATATTCTTGAACTATGTATAACTAAACGCTGGTTTAGGCACAGATGCGTTTTGTTAAAATCACAGTTTAGAGAAACGTTGTTTTAATATTAACGGTGCGTCCAGTAAACCATCAAATTCAGTCATCTACATATTGGCTTTGAGGGTTCCAATAGGAGCATTTTATCCAATTAAGATTGTAAACATGTTTCAAATCCAATAATATAATGTTTTTTTAAAAGTCGCTTATATCCACCTTTTGTGCATAAAATTGTATTTTGGTGGCCATTTGGATCATTCAAAGGGAACACACCAGTAAATAACTCCTCCATTAAAATACACGTAAATTTGTCTGTCGGAAAGAACGTTTTTTGAATCTGAAGCGGCAAGGTATTCCCCTCAAATAACATATATCGATGGAAAGTAAATGGGCGTATCTTTAACATACACTCTTAGAAAACAAGGATCAAATATGAGACAAAAAGGATCAATTTTGATCCTTTTTTGGTATAAAATATGAGCTTATCCTTTAAGGATCAAAGTGATCCCAAGAAAAGGATCAAAATGCTTGATCCGAAAAAAGGATCAAATATTTCTTATAAAAAGATCTGCCTAAAAATATATCACTGGAGTGACCCTAGCAGGGCTTGAACCCACACCGCCGGCACGTATCAGTGACCATAACTACGAGACCATCGCTCTAACCACTTGGCCACTGCGAGGCAGTTATCATGCGGGGTGTAATTATCGTATTTATATCATTATTGACAACACCTGCTATGTAGCGTACACGGAGTATACGAAGACAGGATGAAATATGAGACAAAAATCACCTTAGATCCAAACACGGTATCAAATATGAGCTCATCCTTTCCGTATCAAATTATAATCCAGAAATACGGATCAAAAATTTGATATTGTAATCAAAAAGGATCAAAATATAATGATCCTAAAAAAGGATCAAAAATGATCCTGGTAAATTTGATCCTTTTGTATATATTGATCCAAAAAAGGATCAAAACGATCCATTTTGGATCAAAAGTGATCCTTAAAGGATCAAAATAAAATGATCCCGAAAACTACTCATATATTTGATACCGGCCTTCTAAGAGTGAACGTTTCAATGTATGGATGTTTTTCCATCTCGCCCTTCCATTTTCGTACCCGTTTTGCAGCTTGAAAACCCATTTTTGCCATTTTCATAATCCGAGGGACTACTTTGTGTCGGAAATCAAAATTTTGAATATAATCGTACAAACACGTGTAGCTTTCATTTGAAACATAAAACTTCAACAAACACCATTACATACACTGCAAATCCTCCAGAAAACATGACACGTGTTCAAAAATGTTACACCTTTTGAACACATTTATAACACGTGTTGAGAATACTATAGTGTTCATGTTTATCGCCTCAGAATACAACATGCTACTGAGAATTTTTTGGATCGTGCTTATCCCAAATAGCAGTGCACATTGGCCCAACGTTGGGCCAACTACGTTGGACCAACGTCAATAAAGACGTAGGCTCAACGTAAAAATGTCCGTCAAGCCAACGTTGCAACATTTGGCAAACGTCATGCCAACATGAATAAAAAGGCTATATGTTGAGAAAAAATATTAAAACATCGTTTCTTCAGATTTGGACTAGTGACGTCATACAGTAATGGATGACCTTGAATTTGGTATCAATGGAAATAAGGGACTGATACCTATCCATTGGAATGCAAATCATTTAGTTGTCCATATCGAGTTTGATTTATACGAACTAATTGGAGTTTGGTGTGTTCAAAAGTATCAATAAATGCAACAACACCGCTAAATTAAGCGATAAACGACACCATGTAAAAGTTTTTTGTAAATTAAGCAAAATGTACTAATTTATTTCCCAATTTACTTTTACTTAAATTTTATTAAACCTGTTTTTGCCCATTTTGGGTTTTTAATGATAATTTATCAAAGAAAAACTGAATTGAGTATTAATAACTCATCACTTTGAGTTGGAATTATTTGACACAAATATCATTTTTGAGTGTATAGCGTACAAGAGCAATATTACGCAATATTATTTACGGAATCTGGTTTATCATGCAGTAGCAGCTGAAAAGCTAACATCTTTGACCTGCGTAAGAGATGCATGGGACAGTGAAAGAAATAGCGAAATAAGGGATTATATAACTCATCCATAGATTCTGGTCATTTGATTGGTAAGATATTGTCATTTTTACTATCACTATCATCCGTTTGATAGTCTTTACTATCAATTTCATCCATTTGATAGTATATGATATGACCGGTGTTACAGGCCCCTGAAAATGTAATTCATTAATATAGAGTTTTGAGTAAAGCAGTACCAGAAGTCAGACATAATATGTGAGTGGCCAATCTGTTATGCACAAGATGATTTTAATACAACACAATGGGCTGATAGGAAGTTGAGCTACTT
>JXSR01S039148.1:4636-15438 GCA_000969725.1 Ophiothrix spiculata | reverse complement strand
TTGTATGACGAATTCCACGACAAATTATAGTTTGTCATACTAGACCATTTTCATGACAAATTATTATTTGTCAAATGACGAAACAAAATTTTCAGTGCAGGGGGACTACGATTACTTTAAACACCGGTACCCGTCGCACCCCAATCCCATTATGTCAAGCCATTGAGCAAGTGCTGTGATTTCGTGATTATGTCTAACTCCGGTCTATGACGTATTCGGACTTCGGCGATTTGCCTAACTTGTTCATTTGTGATTTTTTTTGGCGTTTGGTAGGGTTAGAGCTAAAGTTACTAGTTATACGACTTCCGAAGATCCCGTGTTGTACAGCAACGTATAGGCTAACAACTCTCGCGCAACATTAGTTTCACGCTTTATTCCGATATGGTCTATGGAAGGCGGACTTTGATTCCAGGGGGACCTTGATTACTTTTACACCGGGCAATGACTATCAGGGACTTCTTTATATAGGTAGGCCTATATACCGGTGCAATGGAAGAATTTGCCATACTTTGCCTGTTTAACACTTTGCAGGCAAATAAGATTTCATTTAAAGTTTATTTTTAATGAAGGTCATTGATTTATAGGAAGGTAAAACTTATGTGATCTTTTTTGCAAATCTGATCTAAAATGCACATAAGTCTCACCTTCTAATAAATCACATAAGTCTCTAATAAATCAATGACCTCTAACATGTCTAATGACTATTGGAAATCAACTTTAAATGAAATCTTATTTGCCTGCAACATGTTACAGGTAAAGTATAACAAATTCCTTAATCGCACAGGTGTATAGGGGTTACCTATATGAGATAGTTCCTGGGGTATCATTTGTAACCCGAACCACACCCTGCTGTTGTTTCTCCATGACCCTCTCGAGAAAACGTGCATTATCGGAATTTGATCTACATTCCGCGCTTAATTACTGTCGCACGTGCCTAATTACCATTGCCTAATGATTTGAATATATTTTGTTTAACTTTGGTCGTGTACAAGGTCAGTGGCAACGACACATAATAAAACTGATACTTTCACTAATTAAAATCTAATGTTTCTTTTATTCAAACTACAAAAATTTCCGGAAATGTTAGTGTGTGAAAACAGTGTGATGATCAGTGCCCATGCGTAACCAATTAATTTTAGTACGCAGTATTTATTTAGTAAATGTCCAAGCGGTCGCGTGGCTCAATGGTATTGCATGAGACTCCGAATGTGAAGATCGTGGGTTCGAGTCCCGTTTTAGTCGTTTTGTAAATTTTTATTTTTTTTTGCCGTGGCGTGTTGACTTTTCTTCAATTATTCACTGTCACGACTGAAATTCTCGAATTTTTGATATAATTTTAATAAAAGATCCCAAAAGTTACTTTTCAGTCAAAAAAACCCCACATGTCAGATTCATTAATGTTCACATGAAATACAACATTTTTCAACACAGCGAGGGCCGAGCCATTCAAATCGCAAGGTCTGAGATACATGCACGCGGCTGGCATCAAATGACCCGGTGGTGGATGACTGGTGCCTGGTTATCGCAATACAAAGCGCAGGCAAGTATGAAGAGCCGATATTAGGTAGCTCTCATACACCACATCAGCGTATTTATTTCTCCTTGTTTTATCTTCAGTTTCAAAGTTTTGTAGGCAAAATATATTTTCCAAATTTCATCAATCTGAGTTTTCATATCTTTGCTATAGCGGAATCGACCAAATTAACGTCTTTTTATCTTCTAAAATAAGATTGATGTAGGGGTTGAAATTCGTATGTTTAAAAAGGCTCAAAATCGTTGACTTTTATAGAAAATACCATATAATGCATCATTTTTTACCAATAGCAAAATATTCACTTACATTATAAAGGAAAAACTCCAAATTTTTATACCCACGTTCCCAATTTGCATTTGCTTTCTCCTTGTTCAAATAATAAGTGTTCAAAGTCAGCTTTATTGGCAGGTCAGGTTAATAAAAACAAAATCGCAACCAAGATTTTGTAATATCGATCGCGAGATCTTGAAAACACATTGCTCATTATAAGCTAATTTGCATAGGACCATGTACACACTGCATATACTTAATAGTAGGAATAAAAATACAACGTGAGTCAAAATGAAGTCAAAATGACCTAGATTCAAAATTGTATAACAACAGAATAACTGATATTTAAAGCAATTGTTAAGCAAATTGGAAATATGCAGACTATTCTGCTTATTTAAAAAACAATGAAGAACATCGGTTCTAAGAGAAGTTATGCCTGTTTTAGTAAAAAAAAATTACAAGCTATCCACGAATTGATGAGCGAACAAAATGCACAGTAAGTACTTCAGCTGTGCAGACAATTGTTACTAATACCCTGTCTTCCTTCGGCCAAGATTGGTGCAGTTTGGAGCTCTGTCATTTTTGTTCACAATCCACAAGTCCCAGATCTTCATGGCACAGCGAAATTTGCCTATTAGCGATGTACCAAAATACTCTCATGCTTACTGGAGCAAACAACAATCACAATCAACAGCTTGAGCTCAATCCGAATATTATTGCCTTGACATCGTGCCCCTGTATAGCGCTGGGAAAGTCGCCCGGGGGGAGGGCAGCCCCACTCTGGAGGTGACGCATATATAAGGCTCAAAAGACCCCCTTTTAAGCTTCGCTGACACCGTAGACCCCTTATTTTTTTATATTTGCATGTGCTCTCACCCAAAGACCTCATAAATCTTTATATTTTTCTCTCACCGAATGCCAAATTTCACTCATTCCAAAATTCGTGCTCTTACCCAATGACCCATCATTTTGAGACCAATAGGACCTCAATTTTTTGTATTTTTCTCTCACCGAATGCCAAAAATCATGCTTTCACCCAATTATGATCCCTCATTGTTTGAGCATGTGCTCTTACCGAATGCCCCAGCCTGTCAGAGCGTGGGCCTGACACCTGCATCCATTTCAAATATGACTGCCCCGCTCCACGAACAATGTTTTCACGGATCTGATTTATTACAATAAGTTTATATCGTAATCATCTGGTAATTACCTCCACACCACAAACACATTCTAGGCAAATAGCCAGAGGATTTAAGACTTTCCCACAATACATAGTAACAGCTCAGTGGGCATGAATGAACTAATTGGATGTTCAGCGGAAAAAATCCACACTAAATTGAACTGCATTATGGGTGTCCTGTAATGCTGTTCAGTTACTTGAAATTCCGAAAAAAGACGATAAAAGTCCCGTTATTATCGAGCAAAGTTGGCCAAAAAGGGGCAAAGTTGGCATTTTTCATAGCTCCAGACGTGTTTGTTGAAGTATAATCCATACTAGAAAACTAGCGAATAATGTCGCAAAACTAGCAAAAAAATAATATTTTAGTTCAAAAACGTTATTTCATTTTTCATAAAAAATAATATTTCTACAAAATAACATATTTCAAAGAGTCAGAAATCACTCAAATTTCGGTCGATTGTCGCCATCTAAAAATATTTCTGTTTAGTAAACTGTGATCAAGATGTATGTACACATACAAAGTGTTCGTTTTACTCAAGGAAACAATCGGAAGGCCACAAACTCATCGGGCGCCGCCGTGAGTGCTCGACAAACTTCGCCAGACCCAGAAATATTGCAATGTTTGTTAACAGATGGTGTGTAGTATATTGACTGCTTGAATATCGCTGTGCATGGTCCTCTTTTGCACTTAACAATTCCGGCTTACAATTTGCTTCAGTTGCTCTGCAAAACGGCTTTGAACCTATAAAGGCCTGTGTGTTTGTAATTAGATTTCAACAACAAGCTGCCTTATCAGAAGGTGTCATACGATTAGCCTGTTCAAGTTTGTCGTAAGTTATCTCCTTAAAGGACAAAGGATTTTGTAAACTAAATCGTGAATGACAAAAGAAGTATCGAATTAATTTTACCGCACAAAAGAGGCCTGTCAATCAAAGTATAGGATAGACTATTGTCTTCGACGAAAGCAAGAATATCTAGGCGTCTTAGTTGTGCTTTTTCTCGTGTAAACACAAAAGGATTGTTACGGATTGCAATTTCTCAAGTGGGATTATCTATACTTATTGACTCCAGTGAATAGAATAAGAAATGGGTTAACAAAATTTTTTACTACGGATTTAATACAAAAAGTATTGTTCTGCACGGACAGAACATTTGAACTAGCTAGATGTACAACTTCCAGTACCAACGAGCAGCTTAAAAATTCAATGTCAGGCAGGTAAATTTTAATTTTTAAAATTTGGACTGCAAAATGTCTGAATTTTGCTAAAAAGTTGCCAATTGGCAAAACAAAAGTTGCCAATTGGCGACTTTCAAAATAAATGTTAACATATTCTTGCCAAAAATATGTGATATAAGAATTGACCACTTTTATGAGTATATTTTGGCAAGACAAAGAAACAGGATTTTGATCAAAGTTGCCAATTGGCAACATTTCTGACAAAAGTAACAATTTAACCAGCCAAAATGTAATTTTTGTGATAAAAGTCGCCATTTGTCAACTTTTTTTGCAAATTTGGCCAGACAAAAAAAAAAGGAATTTTGCTATTTAATACAATTTGAAAATATATAATACACTGTTTTGTTTTTAATATCAGTAGTTCTTTTGTTTTACAGTTTTGTCGGAATCTCGTTGAACTTCATTTTGACTCACCCTTTATTTTTACCACTTTCCTATGTAAAGGTCGATTTATGAGGAAAATGTCTGGAAACATATGTTGCTTTTGGTAGATTTAATAGGTAATCTTGTTGGGTGTGAAATGGAGCTGCGAATGTGGTCAATTTTGGGGCAACAATGAAAATGGGTCAAAAAACGCAATTTTCAGGTCATATTCGATTTGACAACGCCTTGGTCAAGGTACCTTCACTACTCAAGTTGACAGGTCATATGGAATGTCTATCTGTAATAGAGTGCTAAGCAGGTGATTGAATGTCTTGGTCACGCTTGACTGCGCTAAGAGGATGCTTGGAAGAAAAGCATAAAGTGATCCTTCAACGCCCCTCAATTTACAAAAATAGGGTTGTGGTGAACATGGAATGGTTCCCTGGTGTTATATGGCATCTTATTAAGGTTTTGAAGATGTCATATACCTCTAGGGACCATTCCATGTTCACTCTTCCTCGTTCACCGACCCTACTTATTGAGGGACGTTGAAGGGTCATTTTATGCTTTGCTTCCATGCATTTTCTTTGCGCCATAAAGCGTGACCAAGACATTAAATCACCTGCTTGTCCAATAATCAATATGTTTTTAACCAAAAGATATCAATTTGGAAACATTGATAAAGTTAAACCTAATTCATTTATACTTAAAGGAACCACTTTTAAGCCTGAACCATTCAGAAATAGCTTTTAAAGCACCAAATTAAAAAGAAAAAGATTAAAACTGTGTCAACACGCTTACTTTTACCATTCGGCGTGAAAAGGTGAAAAACAAACTACGACCAACAGAAGTGTATGTTTGAATTACAAATATATAAAAAAAAAAACAGGATAAAAGGCAAATATCTTAGATACTCTACCGGGCCACATACTCACCCACTCTCAACATCCTTCATCATGTTGATGGTTTCAGTTGACAAATAATTTCATTACCCGGGTTCATTACCACTACTATGAACAGATGATTTTTAAATCTCCAATCCGTGTGGTTTTAGTTTGGTTGGAATCAGGTGGATACAAAATGACCACTGGTCGAAGGGTTTGATAAATTTTGGACACAAATTATGGCACGTCACAGGCTTCATAATACGTCGAGTTTCGAGCGTAAACGTTGAGTTTCACGCGCACACGTCGAGTTTCACGCACATACGTCGAGATTCACGCGCGTACGTTGAGTTTTTTCGCGTTGAGATTTTGTTCACGTCCAGATTTTCGCGGCGAGAAATGACACCAATAGACTGAGGTCCTGATTAATAAGTAAATGTTTATTGCGTATGGAATTATTTATTTATTTTATTTGGCACAGGCCAACCACTTACCCTATTATCTTTTATTTCTTTATTCCTTCTTATCAGAATAGCCTTGAATTAGTTTATCCTTCTACTTATATCAGTTTAGCTTATGACTTTCTATACCTTTTAACATTCCGAAACCATGATAATCTTCATTTCTTAACCTAACTCTTCGCCCTACTAGCGGGGGCGGCTGCGATTTAGTAGAAGCTAGTAAATTAAGGGCTAGGGATTTCTAAAACGAAAATTTAGGATTCATTTTACGTGTCTTTTATCATATTTTTACCTTTATTCAAATAATAACAAAAGTGCTCCTATAGTGATACACTTTTTACCGCACAAAATTGTATTATTCTAAATCCGCAGGGGTTCACGCGTGAACCCCATTCTTAGCTGAATAATTTTAAGTTTATTCGATGCACTATTTTAACATAATGAAATTTACACGAGCGACACTGCGGAAGGTAACTCGATCAAATATTGTAGCGAAGAGGCATGGCCACCGTCGTGACGTCTGAAAAGGGGGAATGATAAACTTTAGTATTGCATATTCTTCCAAGTGATTTCAAAAAGAAAATTAGAAATAGAAGTTACACAGAGGAAAGAAATGTTTAATGACTTTTCATCAATTGTCTTTGATAGAGTTATTTTATCACCTTGTCTTGTCCCCTGTTATTCAGGTTTAGCAAAAGTTGTCCTATTATTTGTAATGTGGAATTAATTAGTATTTTGATTTTGAATCCTGTGTAAATTTAAAAAATCTTAATCAGTATAGACCTAAACATTTACAACTATATAGATAAAGGAATCTATGGCAACATGTGCAACCTTATCTAGAATATTTAGCTCCAAATGTCCGTTCCGTAACATACACCTAAACTTATAAGTACGTAAAAAAGTACGTAAGTAATAAAGTTTTAAATCCGCTATTTATTCTCAAAATAATGTACATGTACTACAACTATTTATTCTGCAAATTATTCTTTCACTACATTTGTTTAAGAAGTGAAGAATGTATATAGAAAGTCACACGCATAAGTAACCATATAGTTTAAGGAAAAAGATAAACTACTATTATTACTTCAAGGCTGGATAGAATACATAAAATGAAAGGGGGGAATGGCTAAATGATTATCTGCTTATAAATAAAAGAAAAGGAATAGAAGACAAACAATGACATGATATGAATCCACAATAAATATTTACTTTATCAGAATTATTTTTGGTGGCACTGACCTCTCGCCTCGAAAATCTGGACGTGAAAAATCTCAACGCGACGTGTACGCGTAAAACTCAACGTGTTCGCGTGAAACTCGACGTGCGAGTGAAACTCAACGTGTGCGCGCGAAACTCGATGTATTATGAAGCCTGTGGCGTGCCATAAATTACAGATGTTTTGAGGTTCAGTGAACTTCCAATCGTGAGAATCAGTACATCATAATAGATTCGTCATATTTTGTAGAAGCGACAGTTTTGTTCCAAAATTCGGAATTGGTAATACAGCTACCGGTATATTGATTTAATTTCAAAGTACGGTCAAGTTGACTTTGGTTTCTACCGGACGTACGTACAAAAGTGATGCCTTTCTCATCATGCTTGTTGTAGCTGAAAAGTGAAAGTGTTGATATTATGTTGAACAAATCGTAATCGTGTAATTGTTAAAACAGAACTCTCTTCGTTTTAAGAAAACTTCAGGGTACTGTCAACCCCCACATTTTCGTAAATATTGTATGCTTTGTATCTTATAGCAACCGGCAATTAGTTCCATATAAGGCAAAAACAAAAAACAAGTTTGTTTCCCGTGCGCCGCGCGCATTTCGTTTTGGCGTCATATATTTGCGCATTTCATTTTTTTATTTGATATTTTTGAAAACGAAAATCAAAATAGCCAATTTGATAAAAAGAACAGGAAAATTGCAAAATTTTTACTAAAGAAGTGTTTTCTTTTCAATAAAAACTTGAAAACGGACAGGTTTCTTACTGAAAAAATCATCACCATGCGGACTTTGAATCAAAATTTGCCTTAGCACCTCTTGAAACAATACAAAAAAAAGAAAACAAAATAAAATAAAAACCGCATTTCGCATTTAGGCTTTTTGACCACCTACAGGAAACAAACTTTTTTTTTTTGCCTAAAAGTATAATTTTTTAGGTAATGTGGAGATAATGGTTAGGTGTTTTTGGCACCAAATGTATGATTTTAGCCAAAGGTCCGAAGACCTTGTTCTTAGCTAACCAAATTTTGCAAAGATAAAAAAATTGATTATTTTACTTTTTAGCATATAGAAACACATATTTAGGAACAAAGTTATCGGTTTCTTCATTTATTGCTTAACATTACGAAATTATCTTATAAGGCTATTTTGATGTAGGCCTACATCAATGTAGGCCTAAAACTTTTATTACAATTGTTCCAAATTATAGCTCGTAGTATGCTTTACGGTTTCGAAGTTTCATTTGCGGTCAGAATTATATGACATATTTAATTTTGGGAAACAAATGCTAAATAGCTCATAGAATATCGAGAATAGCTCTTAAATCATCGAGCACTTATCAATAGACCTTCATCTTGTTAAGGATTTCGCAAAGGAAACCCAACTTGGACTCGAACCTGGGACCTCATTAGTGCAAGGCGAGGGAACTACCGCTGCGCCAACCCACTCCCCTTGATATATCAGCGAGAGAGGTGACGAAATCGGGAACAAGACTTTATTTAATATAGTGAAGGTATAGATTTTATAGGAAGGAAATTTGTGCAAAAAAAGATGAAATGGATGATTAAAAGGAGATTGAGCAGGAGGGAGAGGAATATTAATACCAGTGCTAAGTGGAGGAGAGAACGTCATAATGGAGGATGGTAAAGGATGAAGAGGAAGTGAGAGGGAGATGAATAAAAATATAAAGAAGGTGATGAGAAGAAATAACTACATGAATATATAGGGATAGCTGTTGTCAGTGCATGTGACAGTCCTGCAGGTCATTGACCCTTTGTATACAGTAGCAATATGGTGAAGCCTTTACCATCTGCTCTTCATTGGATGACTGAAAATTTGAAACATTTAATTCTAATTGGTTTCATTATTTCGAATTAGTTGAATTAAGTGTCCTTGCTACTGGGCCTTTCTAACGACCAACTGAGTTTTCTCAAAATATAATACACAATTTAAGTAATAATTTACATTAAGATCATACGGTTATGATACCTATAGGCGGGTGTAACAGTAATTAAGCACTGGATGTTGATCAAATTCCGGTAAAGCACGTTTTCTTGATAGGGTCACGGAGAAACGAGAGCAGGGTGTTGTTTGGATTACCAATGTGACCGTCCATCTCAAACGAACCGTAAATGCAGCAAACGGCACATTTTGCTGCAGGTGAAAATACGTATCAAGATCGTAATTTGCCGACACTGATTTTTTGACAGATTAGACCTTCAAATGCCATAAATTTGTACTGTAACTCTCAAACTAATTGCATAGACAATATAAAAGTATACATTTTTAGAAGTGGATTTTTACCCTGAACATATTGGCGATATCGGTTTTTGCCCCATAATTTCTGGAAAATCTAACTAAAATTTGCATTTGTGAAATTTTGAACTTTTTTACTTTTTGGAATTTAGAAACAAATGATTTTTATCTTATTTTTGGAAATTGCCATTTTGGTGGCAGCGGTGGGATTTGTTCACATATTTTGACCTATTTTGGGCATTTCTTAAAAAACTAAGAAAAAAATATAAAAAAATTGAGAAAGCCTTTCCTAGACATTTGTTTCTAGATTCCAAAAAGCAAAAAAGTTAAACATTTCACAAATGTAAATTTTAGTTAGGCTTTCCAGAAATTTTGGGGCAAAAAATTGGTTTTTGGCATTTTTTGCCAAAATTGTCATTTTTGGTCACAAACTGATATCATCAACTTCAGGGTAAAAATCCGCTTCTAAAAATGTATACTTTTATATAGTTTATACAATTAGTTTCAGAGTTAGAGTACAAAAACCATTTATACCATTTGAAGGTCTACCCCAGCCTTAAGGGTCTTGGATACACAGGTCTCACCGTGTCCAAATTAGTCTATCAAGTAATTTGACTTCTAAAATCGAGATAAAGATCATTGAGGTGTTATTTTAATCCTTACAATACGGTCTTTGCAAATATTTAAAAAAGTGAAAATAATAAAAGGTTGCATATCTGACTGATTTGGGATGGACTGTGATTGAGGACTTTACCACACTTTAACATGTATTTGTTAAAACATCAAACACTGAGCCTAGACTTTCTAGTATGCTCAGGGAATAATGTAATATCCTCTATTTATAGTGTTATCAAAATTATCAAATATGTATTTGGTTGGCAATGCGACTGCATATTGGGGAAATTGATACGGGATATAAATGTATATAACTTGCGCAGGGTCTCTTAAAAGAAAGTGGTACGAAAAATCGGGACATAGCTGCTGAAAGATAATGATAATAACTTAATTTGAAAATTATTTGTCACGCATTTTCATTCAATATTACATCGCAAAGTAAATGAAATTACATGTAATCACCATTTGAACAATAAACTGTTATAACAAATTCCATTTTTTCAAAAATGAGTTCTTATCAAAACAGTTTATGCTAATTCACTGAGAATAGAGGGTGAGTTAGGTGCTAATTTTGTGTGTACAGTTTGAGGCCATTGACCAAATTACCAGGCGGTGGCGGACACGATAAATAGCATCCACTAGATTTAGGGACGAGGGATTTCTAAAACGCAAATTTAGGGTACGATTTACGTGTATTTCTATTGGGTCACGTGACTCACGTATTGAAGAAAAAAATTCCAAAGATCATATTTTTACCTTTCCTCAAAAAAATACAAAAGTGT
>JXSR01S039147.1:153918-164843 GCA_000969725.1 Ophiothrix spiculata | reverse complement strand
AGAGCTGGAAATATGTGTCCCATGCTGGGCAACTAGCAGACCCGAAACCTTTCAGCTTTTCAGCTCTTTTAATTTCACTTTTCAGCTGATTTCAGTTCCAGGATTTAGTGGCTGTATTCAAAACATCATCATTGATAGAGTGTAAGCATATCATGAAACTCAAGAAAGTGATTTTATATAAATTATGTATTTTATATGAAGGGAATTTGAGCTAAAGAAACATCAATATTTTCATGATTTTATTATATATTATACATTAAGTTTTTATTTTACTTATAATGGGGGTCACTTTTTCCAAATTGTATTAAAAATCCACACGTTTTAGTTGATTTATGGAGAATTTAACCTCGCCATGTGACGCCGCCTCCTTTTCCAAATGAGAGTGACTCCTCCTGAAATTATACTAGGTTCCTGGAGCAAATGACCACCTCTTGTTGGTCACTATATCTCTATAAACCTTGGAAGGAGTCAATTAATGCACATAAACCAATATGACCATACAGGGAAATAAATTAGTCTGTATTTTTCAAATCATAACCAGGAACTTAATCTTGTTAAATATTCAAATAAACTTTGTTCAATGTTTTTCCTTGTAGTAGGAACAAAATTAGCCAAAAAATACCAAAATCATGATAGATTCATACAAAAAATATATCAATACGCAGCAATTTGGCTTAATCAATCCTAATCAATCAATGCTAGTCTCTTACACAAAACACCAGTTCACAATGTTGTTGAATAGCAAGGGATATGCTATGGATCTTGTAATGGAGTCTGCTAAGGTCTCAAGTTTGAAGGACTAAATCTCAATTTGTAACAAGCACAATCTGCTGATACATCAATTACCTTGCCATTGTGCTGCTCTTGACACTTTTGATATTTAGAAAGTGTCATCTTTAGAGATGAAAATATGCATACATCTACCTGGTGTATATAGATGTTTTTTTCATATTAGCAGTTTTTTTTTGATAATCAAAATATAAGTACAGCAATTTATCTTATCTTTATTTTATTTTTCTGGCTACAACAACAAAATAAAAACAAACACAGAAAACCAAGAACTGTCAGCTAGGGAGGTCTATGTACAGTGATAACCAGTATGTGTTTTGTCTCTGTCTTTTCTTTCTTTCTTTTCTATTCAATTTCATTCTCAGTGTTGTAGATTTTGCGGATGCAGAAGGTTTTGAGAACGCAGACCTTGGCAAATGTGGTCCATTGGTATTACCTCCATCAACAACAAATAGACCTGCAACGACAGACTTGGGACCACTAGGTTTGTTACATTTATAGTCACATTGACTTCCTTGAGGCACTGAACAGCTTTTTGGTTTGAATTTCAGATCTTTTGTTTATTTATAACCATAGGCTCTATAACCATTCCAACTATAGCGGCTGATAAATCGGGCGATCACATGTGCTTAAGTTCACAAACATACTAATGTTCTTAATGTTACAGAAATGAATCAAAGAGCTGGAAATATGTGTCCTTCCAGCCCGTATGAGCAGTAAATGCCAGAAACTTCATTTTGCGCTACACATGAAAATACATGTCAAGGTCGTAATTTGCCGAAATTAATTTTTTGACAGATTTACAATCCTAGTGCTTACTACAAAATACCAACAAAGTTTCATTTTAAGGAAATTGATAGGAAATGTGAAATAAATCTGCATATTTTTAAGACGATCAACAGAAAATATAGGGCTTACTGATGTTATGTGTTTAATTCAGTTATATGTTTTACTCCCTGACAACCTTTGACAGACCATAATTGACTTCTGGAAATTGTGTGAAGTTCAATAAGATGTCATTTTAATCCTTAAAGCATGGTCTTTGCAAATAATTAAAAAAGTGAAAATGATAAGACGTGGCATTTACTGCTTTTTTTGGGATGGACGGTCACATATGTGTCCCCTGCTGGGTTCAAAGGGTCAGGGCTTTGAAATTTAATTCAGTGTTGGTAGTACAGTACAGATGTTACTGGCACAACAACATTTTTACAGTGTTTTTAGCTGAGCAGCATCATTTGTTAAAAGGTAAAAATAGACAAAACTCATGTTTCAAGGAAGTCCAGTGCTATTAAATTTGTATTGCATTATTTTTTTAAATACATTGTTGTGTTTATATAGTTTGATGTGATATCATTTTGAAGTGGAGGGACTTCTTTGTTCATACTGTCTTTACTTATATATAACATACATCTGATTACCCTTATTTGGATGGAACGTTTTTCCATATGGTCATACTTTGAATTTTTGTATTTACTAACTATAACTTTTTCTTGATTTTTATAAACATTATTAAATTGAAGTTGAATATACATGTTAATTATTTTTTTTTAATTTTGAGGGCAAGAAAGGAAAAGTCAAAATGAAAAAGAAATTATAAGAATTATCATTTTGTGTATAATTTGATAGGCATTGTTAAAGTATTTGACCTCTTTTTGTTTGACAAAAAATGTCTTGCTGAATGAATAAAATTCTTTAGAAATTAAAACTGACAAGCTTTCTGAATTCAAATTGAAGAAAGTTTTCTGCTAAGAGAAAATCTTTTGTGAGTAATCATATGCTTAATAGATACCTTATTTTTTGATTGACCTCAATGTCATATTTGCTATTTGCATAGAATAAACTCACTTAGTAGATGTTAAGTACCCGGGGGGGGGTACTTACATTGACGGAAGGTACGGGTATGTGCCTCCCTCGAGACCCCCTTTTCAAGCCTCCTCTTATGCTCCCCAAGATGCTCTTTTCAAGATTATTCCAGTTCCGAAGACCCCATTTTCAAAGAAAATGATTCAAAAATGTATTTTATCATGTTTTCAAGCTAATTTTGAGTGATTTTTAGCTCAAATAGTCGTATTTTTATGGGAAAAAAGCAGTTCCTGAGACCTCAATTCGGGAAAACATCAGTTCCATAGACCCTCTTTTTGAACAAAATCCGTTCTGCAAGACCCTATGTTCGATATCACGGATCTCACATACCTACCAAAAAAATTTCAAGTACCCCTCCGGGGTTAAGTATTCCCTACGAGTAACTCAACCACCTTGCTATGTAGTAATTTTGATCATCGTAAATGGATGCCTGTTTAGAAATTGTTTATTTATTGTTTAGAAATATATATTTCATTTTAGTACAAGCTATTGTGAACCCATCATGTGCTTGTAGACTTGAAAGAGATTAGAAGAAAAGTCAGCACTTTTCATCTCTTAGTGTGTTTTCTATTAGTAGGAATTGTGACTCAACTCTACTGCAGTAATATAAAAAGTTATATTTTTAATTATATAACTCATACAAAGATTCTAGTCATTTGATTGGTTAAAGGATGTTCATCATTTTTTCCATTTTCAACTCTTCGACAAGAGTGCTTTTTTTATTTTCCATTGCACAGGTCGAGTGCAATGGAAAATAAAAAACTCTGGCCTATATCTGTATCAAGACTTAGGCCTTAGAAATGCATAAAATGGCAAGAATCTTTGTATGAGTTATATAAAACAAATAACGAATGTTTCAATTCGTGCAATGGAAAGAATATTCTCATTCGATGAAAGATGAAATATTCCATTTAACTCGGCTTCGCCTCGTTAAATAGAACATTTCATCTTTCATCTCATGAGAATATTCTTCCCATTGCACTCCTAACATTCATTATTTGTATACTATACTATGCAGTTTGCTAAGTAGCTCCTAGCTACCTTTTCAGTCATTTTACCCATAGTGCTTTGCCTGAATCTAGCTTTGAAAACCTAATGCAAACAAGAGTTTGAAATTGTTACCCATAATGCTTTCCTATAATATATTTCTTGTACTAAATATTGTGTTGTGTCATCACTTGAAACCAACACAATTTTGTTTTGCAGATTTATAGAATATTTTTGTGTTTTGCCCAACCCTAATGACAATATTCCTTGGCTTTGATTTTTCCTTGCTTTTTCCCCCTATATTTTATCCACATCCTTTCATTTGGGTGGTTACCATCATCTTTCCCCGTCTGCTTGTGTGATTTATCTCAACCATCCTTAATGCACACCTGGCACCACCATATTGCAGTGATTCCACCACCAGATAGTACAAACTTGGGGAAACTAGGTTGGTTTGAAACAATACAAACATAGTTTGGGCAGGAAAAAGAACTCTTGCAAAATGTTCTGTCAGATTTTTCATTCCGATTTTAACAAGTGAACCACAAATATGTTTACAGTATCACAAATTTAAAAAAACGTGGTGGTACTTTTCTGTTTACTATGTAGTATATTCCAAGTACTTTGGAGTATGTATCTTTTTGGTATTTGTTAATTTGTGTTTGTCACTAAATCTAAAATCATTTACCTGAATTATTGTGAAGGGAACATGAGAATTTTCCTGCCCAAGACAAAACATTCCGTTATCATTACCCTACTTACAAAACGACACAAGGCAGCTTTTGTTTGTCAAAATAAAAGCTGCCTTGAAACATGTTTCATGTGTGCTTTTTGCATGATTGCCGCAATTGTCTTGCGCTGAGAGCTGCTAGATTTGCATGTTGGCTAATTATAGGGAAACTTGCTGTAGATAGAATAAACATTTATTGGACAATGTAAACCAAAATTTAGTGTGTGGGTTACATTCACAAACAATGGGCCTTGCAATCTGGATTTTTGTTTACACTGTCCAATAAATTATTGTTTGGTCTATAGTATGGACACTTTTGCTGCTTGATTTACATTAAAAAACATTAATCTTGGGAAACTCAATCTTTTGTTTTGGTAATTGATAACAATTAGCTTGTTATTAAAGATTTAGAGAAAAATGTCCATCCAGGTTTGATTTGCTAGTTAAGCTTTCATTTTGATAGCATGATTTGACATTAACTGCTTTTGTAAGACTGCTGTAATAATAAAATCAATTATCTGATTGTGATTAGAACAATTAGTAGATCACCATTTGACACCTCATTTGCTTAGAGCACCACTGCTGATTTTGTTAGAAATGCACCTTTTTTAGTAATCTGTTTTAATGATTATGGAAATTAGTTTAATTTGTTGGGTGTCATCATGATTTTTTATTACTATTGTTGATCAAAAATAATTTATTTGGTGCTACAAAATTGTTACCACAAGTTTGCAATGTGAAAGAACCATTAATGTTTTTTTGGTCAATTTCCTGATGATTTTAAGTGGCACAAAAAAGCATTAACTAAATATATCTTTTGTTAGTTTTGTTGTAGTTTGCATGCTGGGATCTCTGGTTGTAGATGTTCTTGGAAATAGTTCTTGGGATTAGTTTGTAGCTTGGGTTAGGAAGGTAGAACTAGATTTTAATTCTGAATTTTGTGAATTTATTTTGCTGAAAATTTAAGGTCAAGATCATTTTGCAGAAAAATAATTATATAACATTCATTTTTTATATCAAATCATAATACAAAATAATTATTTAGCAATGATTATTTTGGATTCGAATCAAATTTTGACTATATTTTCAATGTTTTATAAAATGAGACATTTTTCGTATTAAGCTTAAACCTTGACCTTAAATTCATGTATTATTAATTGCCTTTGTTATGTGAAGGTCTTTAAGGAATGGCGAATGTTTCTCTGTGGATTAAACCGCATGGGTGTCAGTTTTGGTGCAATGCAACAAGCTCTTTTCAGTTGGCGCATGGTGATATTTCTGCTACGGCAATCTTTATCAAGCAAACTATAAACATGACATGAATTACTAATTGCATTATCTATAATATCAGGGACTGTATTTGAAATCCATATTTTCCTTGTGACATTATATTTTTCAAGCAAGTTCAAATAATGCTATTTTGCACAATTATGAGCTCTTTGTTAATCCAGTTTCCAATAATATTTCTTTACAAAAGCTTTGAAACCCTTCAAATCTATAAATACTCTCTCCCAAGTGTGACAAATTATTCTATTTACTATTTTTGGACACTAATATGAGATATCTGAACGGTAAATGCGATATAGATTCAGAAAATCTAGAGTTGAATTGAACAAATGGATAAGGTATCTGAACTTACTTCACTTTCCCCATCACAAACATTTTTGCATAATTTTAAGCTTTGATTTTTATCCAGTTTCAAATTCCATTTATGTCTTTAAAAAGCTCTGAAGGGGCTTCACATGCCTGCTTCCTAACAAATCTTGAGGTACAATAACTCTGCTTCATGAGCGACAACAAGATGGCGGTGAGCACTGATTCACGATTTTTATTTCTTTGGGACAACCTCAGATAAAATCATAGTGTTTTTTTTTATAGATGGCTTAATGTTTGAGTGACCAAAATCTAAATGATCACATCCAGGATCTATGGATTTCAAATGCAATTAATTTTGCCTGACATGGCATACTGCATTGTATGTTCAGCTGCATCAATTTTCAAAGCATAATTCTTTTTATTTAAATTGCTACTGGTGAATGGTACACTAATCAGTTTTTCTCTCATATTCATGTTTTCTTTTGGGAATCATTGATATTTTTTCCACTTTTTTCTTTATCTTTGTGTATTCAAGTTCAAGTGTGATTTTTGCAATGATTTTGGACTATTTTACTTGTTTCTGAGTAAATAGACTTTATGAAGGCACCATAATAACATACGCACCATCCTGCCCATATCAGCTCCTAGAGTTTCATATTGGTTTCAACTTTTAAGCGCCAGTGGGCTTCGAACTCAGAACCTTGGGCACCGCAAGATAGTGCCTTACCGTTTGAGCTAACTTGATTGACAGTTAATCTCAGTCATCACCTATGATGTGCAAGAATATTGTGAAAACTTTTGGCTCAGAATTTGGGAAATTTGGTATGTGGATGATTCCCTTTTTCTTGATAATAGATATTTGAATGGGTGACTTTTCAAATGTCACAGAGGCACGTCCCTACCCAAACTAGATTTGAGTACCCCCCTCCAGCTTCTATTAGGCACCATATAACAATATAACAATATGAGTGAGTATGCCTATGTGAAGTATGCTGATGTCAAGGCTCCTTGATCGTCAGGAAAAGCAACATGAGGAAAGTACTATATATACAAGGGGGTATCAAAAAGCTTTAAAGATCACCAAGAAGAAATACAGCCAGGAACATAATTTTATTATGTGACCCTTAAGTCCTTAAGTCATCATTAGCTTTTGTGCAAAGTAATACATTTCTCCTACTTCAAACTGACTGCCCACAGACTGACTTTGTAGAAATCCTTTTTTAGCCAAAAAAACCCACATTGTATTTTGCTAAAATCATCAATTTCAGGTCGGCCATGCTATATTACGTCATTATGACATCATTTTTTAACCAAATTCCATAATTTTGGTATCAAATTGGTATTAAGATATCCTAACCTATACTATGGTATCAGTCATCTAAAACTTTGGACTTGTCATCATAGAATTATTGGCCTGTAACCCTTCGAATGCAGGCATTTAATCACGCTACGTATCTTTGATTTCTCCATGCAGTTCATCTGGTTAGTGGAGGCAGGTTGTTGACATCTAACGACACCTGTATAGAAAGTATAAATGACATTGCCATCATTTTTGGACTATTATGTACACAAGGACGAGTGACCATCCTTACAAATGTTCATTGATATAGATCCTTTCCTTCTGGATGATCTTTAAAACTGTTTGATACCCCCTTGTAAAAGGGCAAATTTCGTGTGTCTTTTTCAGCATTAAAACTATTTCTATTGATTGCATTGTTAGTCAAATGTCATGTCATTCCCAGGACATTGGTTGAGTCATGATTGAGCTACCGGTAATTCCAAGGACTTGTGCTAATTGTCATGTTCCCACGTAACATTTTTTGTCCAGGGATCATTAAGGCATTTTATCATAATAATTACCTAAATGTTAATGAATGTTATTTACAACATGAAGGCCGGGCTGTTGTTTTCTTATGGAATGCGTGAATTTAATGAGAAAATATAATCTTATATAATATGATAAAAGGTATTTATTAGGCGCTTTTCCAAAAGATCAAGGCGCCTTACATATTAAAAACATATAAACTTACATTAAAAACATATAAAATTACATAATTAAATACAAGAAAATTACATAGTGAAAAAAGAGGACCACAGGCGGACACCGGATTGTAATATTTATCCTTTATGCAGCTGCATAAAGATAACTATTACAATCTTTTGAAACAAAACTCAACAAAGTTAAAACTTTTTGTTTTGCATTTGGCCAGTCAAAATCATTAATTTTTAATATATTTCACACTTGAACTTGAATTCAAAACTTAACAATTTGTTGCACATTTTAGCACAAATAAACTCAAGATCATTTTACAAATTTTTCCAACCTGCTCTCATCTCTTTCATTTTCATAACAATTTGAACATGATAATATTCGTAAAATGACGAAATTTTTGAACACACTGCACCACATTTGCATGTAGTTTGAACCATTTACCACCTTTAGAAAAACGGATCATTATGTTTTGGTATGATTTCAGTAGAAATTTTCTGAGATAAATGAATCAAAATTCCAATTTACGCCATGTTATCAGTATGATCCATTTCTCAAAAGAGGTGTCATTTCCAGCACACTCATTTAAAAAAGAAGAGAAACATAAGCTTTTTTCTTTTGGCCTTCCTGACATGGCAGCTCCAGCAAATATCTTCACGGCAACAACAAACCTATCTCTCGCAGACCAATGTTACCGCCCTCGTGAGCCCGAGGCCATCGCAGGAGGATTACGATTTGGATTCACTTCAAACAGTCATGTGGAGGTTGGACTTGAGCCGGATATGGTATCAAAACTGTAAGTACATTTTATTATATTTCATTTTTGTAGCAAATGTTGTACGAATTTCCAAATTTGGTATGAAATAAAAAATATGAGTTATAGTTTTTGATCAGATTGCCAGTGATATTGCTTGATTTAAGTATTAGCTAATTGAAACGCATGCTAAAATATTTCAAAAAAGAAAAGAAACTTAAAATTATTGACAGACATATCGATCTGTTTTGTTCAATACATTTGTAATTTTGTACTGAATAATTATCCTAAATTGATTTATACAAGATTTGTTAGGACTCAGGAGGGTACTTTCTTAAAGACCCTCAGATGAGCGTGCCCAATTTGTGAAAATTTTCCTCTGATTTAAGTCTGGCAAGCTCATTGTAGTACCCCCCCCCCCCCACCAGGCATCAGGCACACAGCAAGCATAACTCAGTATAACTGTCCAATCCTTACAATTCTATCTGAATCCATATAAAGGCAGTCTTGATGCACAAGATACAGAAATAAGTTAAGATGCATAAAATGTTTCCATCATTATTGACATTTGTGCTGTGCATTTTGCTGCTTTTAATTAACAATTAATTACTGGATGTTTTCTGGGTGTGGTTTGCTTGTGCCTGGCAGTGCCTTGTTATATGAGCTCTGATTTAACAGAATCAAAACAAACATGACATTTTTTTATGTCATTGAAAGAACAGTCTTCAATAAATGTATATTTACCTGATCATAAGCAATGTTTTTCAGGGGGCATTTTGTTTATGCCTGGCAGTGGCCTCTCGTACAAGCTCTTATTTTGACAGAGTCAAAATAAACGTGACATCTGAGTTCGATGTCATTGAAAGATAGGTCTATAATTACCTGGTTATAAGCAGCATTTTCTGGGGGTGTTTTGATTGTTCCTGGTCGTGTCTTGTCATGTGACCACTGATTTAACAAAAACAAATAAACATGACATGGGTTGATGTCGATGGAAGATCGGTCGTCAATGAATCTATATACTATAATGAGCATCAATAATGCTTCTTGCCAGGGCAAGGTAATACCTGGGATGTACATCAATGTAGATCCAACGTGCCTGCGCCTCACACACTGCGAATGTGCGATCATTGATAAGCCACTTCGTAGGCATAATGCTTCTTATAGGCGCAAAGAATGTGCAACATCTTGTTGATATGTTACCCTTCATATTGTAAGGTACCTTAAGGTCATCATAGTAAATAACAAGATATGGGCCATTGAATCTGAGCAGATTCAAAAATCACGTCCAAGGTCAAATTTCTAATTTCATCAGAAACGTTACCTTTGAAACGTATTCTATCATATTTATCAGGTTCCAACATCCAAAACATAAGACAAATGTTTTAAAAACCGAGATAAAGATCCTTTCTCCATTCAAGTTTTACCAGTACAGAAACTTTAAACTCGATTTTCTCAGAACTATAGTTTTCAGTCTGAATCAGCCCGATACCTTTTACCAATTTGGATGTAACTTTGCAATCGAACATCCAATAACCAAAAGCAAGGTGTCATATTAAAGCTTAAAATATAATCTCTCAGATGAGACCAAAAAAATCAATTTTCATTTTGGGACCCTTAAGGTAGCTTTCGATATGACGGGTCACATATATAGACAGAATCTCCACTTATTTGAATATACATCAATGTACATCCGGAGCTCTCGTTGAGCTTCCCTCACTGTATCTAGTTTGTAGTCATAAAATCAGGTTTTCCAGGGTTTGGGCACAAGTTTTTGTTTTCTTAATTCATTGTTGATGATGCCGTTTATATTTATTCTTTGTCATTTTTGAAGGGAGCAATCTGACAATGGGTATGTCTTAAAGTTACTCTATATTTATAATGGTTAATTTTTATGTATAATGCGTGGGTTTCTGTTGCATCTAAATGGTTGGTCCTGTATGTTGGTAGAATGCATAGGTGTATGTTTTCAAACTATCAAAAAAGTGCTTAGATATCTTTATAAAAGATTAACTTATATTGGGGCGAAATCTGAACTTATTATAATTTATAAGAATGTTAAATGTTCAATGTGTACATTTGTAGCTTTTTGTGTTGCATCTTGGTGGTTTTGTTATCTTAGTTATTTTGTAATTATAGAGAAAAATCTATAAACCATGAACTGATTTTATAACAAGGCTTTGCATTCTATTTTTGTTGTCAAAAATTAATGCACC